>JAHHZJ010003626.1:0-104284 GCA_021437245.1 Aegilops speltoides
TTCACCTAAAGCCTTCCCTAAGGAATGTTGCTATTTTGGTGCTTATTAATGACCCAATTTTTTTTTTCCATCTTGATGGAACAAGCTTTCATCTCTTCATTGAGCTCAAGCAAGCAATTGATTTTGATAGTGGCGAATTTCACCTAAAGTGTTGAGATGTTTCCATAAGCCCACTACAAGCTTGTTCTTTTCGTTGTTGGTTTTCCAACAACTCCGTCCTAACCTTCTTGCAAGGATGCTTTCCAAGTTCGCTTGGTGGCGAAGTTGACATTTTCTTCTCCGTCCTTTATTCCAATGATCTATATTCTATTTTTTTTCTTCCGAAGGCATTGTGATGTTGTGCTCTTCACCCATCACCTCGTTTTGTGAGGATTGTGTTCTTTTCTTGCTTATCCATTTAACCGGAGTGTTGCATCATTTCTTCAATATCTTTTAATCTTATCAAGTTTTCTTCTCTTTTCAACCGGAGTGCTGCCTGAAATCCCTCTTACCCATTGCAGTGTGTTGTTGATTTCATCAAGTATCCTCTCATCTTGTCAAGTTCATGTTCTATTCCTTCCATGTTCAACCGGAGTGCTGCCCGAATTCTTTCCCTCTCATCTTGTTTTAACCGGAGTGGTTTCGAATTCTATCTTGTCCATTAAACTCTTGATTCATGTCATTGCAACCTCCAAGTTCTCGTAATACTCCTTGTTCATCTTTTCTAACGGATTGTTTGCAATCTCGTTCATCTCTGTTATACTCTTTCTTTTAAATTGCTCAACCTCTCAAGGTTCATGGTTTCACCTCGTTCATCAAAAAGCAACTTAGTTTTACCTCTTCTCTTCCTCTTCCGTTTTTCCTCGGTGCCATCCTAGATCTCGGGGCGAGATCCTCTCGTAGTGGTGGAGTGTTGTAACACCCGGATCCGATCGCGCCAGTGTCCGTCGATTATTCGCCCGTTGCCATGTCATTTGCTTGCGTGTTGCATTTGCCATGTCATCATATGCATTTCATATCATGTCATCATGTGCATTTCATTTTGCATACGTGTTCGTCTCATGCATCCGAGCCTTTTCCCCGTTGTCCGTTTTGCAATCCGGCGCTCCTATGTCATCCGGCGTCCCCTCTTCTCTCTTTTAGGTGTGCGGGTGTTAAACTTTCTCGAATGGCCGAGGTTTGCCAAGCGGCCTTGGTATACTACCGTGAACCGCTTTATCAAGTTTCGTGCCATTTGGAGGTCGTTTGATACTCCAACAGTTAGCAAGGTAACCGCAAAGCCCTCTTTTGTTTCAGCCCAACACCCCTTCCAAAGTGGCCCAAAACCCACCAAACTCCTCTCCATGCTCTCGGTCGTTCGATCCACGATCATGTGTGGAAAACCGTGCCTCATTTGGACTCTCCTAGCTCCCTCTATGCCTATTTATCCACCCCCATTCCAAATTTCGCAGTCCAAAACCCCGAAACCCTAGATCCCACCTCCTCTGCGCCACCGGACATGTCCGCCGCCGTCCGGACGAAATCGCCGCCGCCCCGCAGCCACTGGCGTGCCGCCACGTGGCATCGCCGCCGCCCGCTTCCGCAGCTGGCCGCGCGCCCGCTTCCCCCGCCGCCGCCGCCGCCCGTTAAACGCGCGCCTCGCCGCGCCGCCGCCCGCCTCGCCGGCGGCTGGCGCTCTCCTCCCGCCCCGGCGCCAGCGTCCCGCGTCTTGGCATCGTCGCCGCCCGCTCGCTGGCGCCTCGCCGCCGACTCTCCTCGCCGCCCGAGCGAGCTCATGCCTCCCGTCGCTCAAAGCGCCGCCGCCATAAAACGGAGGATCCGGCCGAGATCCGCCGGATCCGCCCCATCCGGACCCCTCGGCCACTCCTCGCCTCGCCGCCGGCTTTGCGTCGTCTTCCACGCCCGGCCTCGTCCCTGCGTCGGGAGGGGCGGCGCGGCGCCGCCGCCCTCGTGGCCCAACCTCCCCGCGTGGGCCTCCCACGGCCCAGATCCAGAGCCGAGCCGCGCTAGGCTCCAGCAAGGCCCAAGTCGGCCTCCTCCCCACCAAACTGGGCCTCAGCCCAAAGTGAGCAGCCCCTTTGTTTTTTTTTCTCTTCCCTGTTGTTGTGGCCCAGCAAGTTTCAGCCCGTGTCTATATTTTTTCAGTCCTGCGATTTTTCTATTTATCCGATTAAGCTGCAGTTTCTGATTGGCCCTAAACTTCATGCATTTAATAACTCACAATTGGTGCATCGGATTAAAATAAGTTATATATGTAAAATGCTTAGAATTTCATCTAGTTTCACAATATCCCACTTTCATCCATGTTTAAAATGTTTAAAATGTTGTTTGTGTTAATTTGCTCAAATGCCATGCTAAAATGATTTATTTCATAACTAAATAACCGTAACTCGATTTTAATAAACTTTATATGTAAATGGGGTAGAATTTTGCCTAGTTTAACATGGTGCACTCATCTTGCATGTTTAACAACTCTAAAATTGTGTTTAGGGCAGAACAGTACCAAACCTTAAAATATGCACATGGGGATTTTTCGGACTTGTTGTTTGTTGTTCGGCCTCATTTAAACTTGCCTAGTTAGGTAGTTTTGTTATGCTTCACCCTTGCCATGTTTAACAACATTTAACATTGTTGTGTCAAGCGAGATCGAACTAAATAACTTGTCGTGGTGTTTCATCAATATGCACCGTTGCATATTGAGCTCCACTTAAGTTGTAGGATTGCTTGTGCACTTTGCCATGCCATGCCATGCCTCATTAAACCGGACATGCATCATACTTGTTTGTGCATCATGACATGCTTATGCGGTGGTTGTTTACTATGTTGTTTGCTTCTTTCCGGGTTGCTTTCTCACGTTAGCTTCGGTTTCGTTCCGGAGTTGTGAGGATTCGTTCGTCTACGTCCGTTTGTCTTCTTCATGGAATCGTTCTTCTTCCTTGCGGGATTTCAGGCAAGATGATCATACCCTCGAAATCACTACTATCTTTGCTATGCTAGTTTGCTCGCTCTTTTGCTATGCCAATGCTGCGATGCCTACCATTTGCTTGTCAGCCTCCCAAATTGCCATGTCAAACCTCTAACCTTTGACACCATTCCTAGCAAACCGTTGTTTGGCTATGTTACCGCTTTGCTCAGCTCCTCTTATAGCGTTGTTAGTTGCAGGTGAAGGTGAAGTTTGTTCCTCGTTGGAACATGGAGATGTTGTTCCTTGTTGGAACATGTTTATTTGTTGGGATATCACAATATCTCTTATATTATTAATGCATCTATATATTTGGTAAAGGGCGGAAGGCTCGGCCTTATGCCTGGTGTTTTGTTCCACTCTTGCCGCCCAAGTTTCCGTCATACCGGTGTTATGTTCCCGGATTTTGCGTTCCTTACGCGGTCGGGTGATTTATGGGACCCCCCTGACAGTTCGCTTTGAATAAAACTTGTCCAGCAAGGCCCAACATTGACTTTTACCATTTGCCTCACCTAGCCTTTTTTTTCCCTTGGGTTTCCGGAGCCCGAGGGTCATCTTTATTGTAACCCCCCCGGGCCAGTGCTCCTTCGAGTGTTGGTCCAACCTGAGCAATGTCCGCGCCCCCAGGCAACTGTGGTCTATGCCAACCCGACGTCTGGCTCATCCGGTGTGCCACGAGCGAGATATGTGCAGCTCCTATCGGGATTTGTCGGCACGGGAGGTCTTGCTGGTCTTGTTTTACCATTGTCGAAATGTCTTGATGTACGGGATACCGAGTTTGATCGGAGTGTCTGGGTGAAGGTCTATTCGCCGATGATCGCGAGAGCTTGTAATGGGCTAAGTTGGGACACCCTGCGCAGGTTTAAACTTTCGAGCCGTGCCCGCGGTTATGTGGCAGATGGGAATTTGTTAATGTCCGGTTGTAGACAACCTGAAGTTGACCTTAATTAAAATACATCAACCGCGTGTGTTACCGTGATGGTCTCTTTCCGGCGGAGTTCGGGAAGTGAACACGGTGTTGGAGTTATGCTTGACGCAGGTTGCTATAGGATCACTTCTTGATCATACTTTTATCGACCGTGCTTTGCCTTCTTTTCTCGCTCTCATTTGCGTATGTTAGCCACCATATATGCTAGTCGCTTGCTGCAGCTCCACCTCATGCCTTTACCTTACCCATAAGCTTAAATAGTCTTGATCTCGCGGGTGCGAGATTGCTGAGTCCCCGTGGCTCACCAGATACTTCCAAACCAGTTTGCAGGTGCCTATGTTGCCGAGCAGGTGACGCTTCCAATCTCAAGGAGGAGCTCGATGAAGACCTTGCCCTTTGTGTTGTTTCGTTCTAGTTGATCAGTAGTGGAGCCCGGTTGGGGTCGATCGAGTCCTTTATCGCATTTGGGGTTCTTCTTTTATTTTGGTTCCGTAGTCGGACCTTGATTGTATCTGGATGATGTAATGCTTTATTCATGTAATTGTGTGAAGTGGCGATTGTAAGCCAACTATGTATCTCTTTCCCTTATGTATTACATGGATTGTGCGAAGATTACCTCACTTGCGACATTGCTTTCAATGCGGTTATGCCTCTAAGTCGTGCTTCGACCGTGGGAGATATAGCCGCATCGGCGTGACATATATTTTATTGTATGAGATGATCATGTTTTGTAACCGAAGTTATCGGCATTGGCTGGAGCCATATGGTTGTCGCTTTATTGTATGAAATGCAAGCATACAGTAATTGCTTTACTTTATCACTAAGCGGTAGCGATAGTCGAGAAGCAATAGATGGCGTGAGCGACAACGATGCTACGATGGAGATCAAGGTGTCGCGCCGGTGGCGATGGTGATCTCGACGGTGCTTGAAGATGGAGATCACAAGTACAAGATGATGATGGCCATATCATATCACTTATATTGATTGCATGTGATGTTTATCCTTTATGCATCTTATCTTGCTTTGATTGACGGTAGCATTTTAAGATGATCTCTCACTAAAATTATCAAGTAGTGTTCTCCCGAGTATGCACCGTTGCCAAAGTTAAATCGTGCCCGGACACCACGTGATGATCGGTGTGATAAGCTCTCGTCCATCTACAGCGGGTGCAAGACAGTTTTGCACATGCGGAATACTCGAGGTTAAACTTGCGAGCCTAGCATATGCAGATATGGCCTCGGAACACGGAGACCGAAAGGTCGGCGTGAATCATATAGTAGATATGATCAACATAAGATGTTCACCATTGAAAACTACTCCATCTCACGTGATGATCGGTTATGGTTTAGTTGATTTGGATCGCGTGATCACTTTCGGATGACTAGAGAGATGTCTGTCTAAGTGGGAGTTCTTAAGTAATATGATTAATTGAACTTAAATTTATCATGAACTTAGTCTGGTAGTATTTTGCAAATTATGTTGTAGATCATAGCTCGCATTGTTGCTTTCATATGTTTGTTTTGATATGTTCCTAGAAAATTGTGTTGAAAAATGTTAGTAGCAATGATGCGGATTCGATCCGTGATCGGAGGTTTATCCTCATTGCTGCCGGAAGAATTATGTCCTTAATGCACCGCTAGGTGACGGACCTATTGCGAGGAAGCGGATGCAAGCGTTATGAGCGTTTGGCTAGCTCAATATGATGACTACTTGATAGTTTAAGTGCACCATGCTTAACAGCTTAGAATCGGGACTTCAAAGGCGTTTTGAGCGTCATGGACCATATGAGATGTTCGAGGAGTTGAAGTTAATATTTCAAGCAAATACCGAGTTGAGAGATATGAAGTCTTCAACAAGTTCTATAGCTAAAAGATGGAGGAGAATCGCTCAACTAGTGAGCATGTGCTCAAATTATGCAGGTACTTCAATTGCTTGAATCAAGTGGGAGTCAATCTTCGAGATAAGATAGTGATTGACAGAATTCTCTAGTCACCATCACCAAGTTAGTAGAACTTCGTGATGAACTATAGTATGCAAGGGATGATGAAAATGATTCCCGAGTTCTTCGTGATATTGAAATCGGCGAATGTAGAAATCAAGAAAGAGCATCAAGTGTTGATGATTGACAAGACCACTAGTTTCAAGAAAAGGGCAAAGGAAAGAAAGGGAACTTCAAGTGGAAAGACAAGCAAGTTGTCACTCCCACGAAGAAGCTCCAAGCTGGCCCAAAGCCTGAAACCGAGTGCTTACTTTGCAAAGGAAATGGTCCTTTGAAGCGGAAATGCCACGAATATTTGGTGGATAAGAAGGATGGCAAAGTAAACAAAGGTATATTTGATATACATGTTATTGATGTGTGCTTTACTAGTGTTTATAGCAACCCCTCGGTATTTGGTACTGGTTAGGTTGCTAAGAGTAGTAACTCGAAATAGAAGTTGCGTAGAATAAGCGAAACTAGTTAAGGGTGAAGTGACGATGTGTGTTGAAAGTAGTTTCAAGATTGATATGATCATCATCGCACACTCCTATACTTTCGGGATTAGTGTTGAACCTAAATAAATGTTATTTGGTGTTTGCATTGAGCATGAATATGATTTGATCATGTTTATTGCAATCTGGTTATTCATTTAAGTAAGAGAATAAACTGTTATTCATTTACATGAATAAAACCTTATATGGTTACACACCCAATGAAAATGGTTCATTGGATCTCGATCGTAGTGATACACATATTCATAATATTGAAACCAAAAGATGCAAAGTTAATAATGATAGTGCATCTTATTTGTGGTACTTGCCGTTTAGGTCATATTGGTGTAAAGCGCATGAAGAAACTCTATCTGATGGGATTTTGGAATCACTTGATTATGAATCACTTGATGCTTGTGAACCGTGCCTTTTGGGCAAGATGACTAAAACTCCGTTCTCGGAACAATGGAACAAGCTCTTGACTTATTGGAAATAATACATACCGATGTATGCGATCCAATGAGTGTTGATGCTAAATGGCAAGTATCGTTATTTTCGACCTTCACAGGATGATTTGAGCAGATATGGGTATATCTACTTGATGAAACATAAGTGCGAAATAGTTGAAATGTTCAAAGAATTTCAGAATGAAGTGGAAAATCATCGTAACAAGAAAATAAAGTTTCTGCGATCGATCGTGGAGATGAATATTTGAGTTCTGAGTTTGGTCTTCAATTAAAACAACGTGGAATAGTTTCACAGCTCACGCCACCGAACACCACAATGTTATGGTGTGTCCAAACATCGTAACCGCACTTTATTGGATATAGTGCAATCTATGATGTTTCTTCTTGATTTACCAATATCGTTTTGGGATCATGCATTAGAGACAGCTGCATTCACGTTAAATTGGGCACCATCTAAATCCGTTGAGGCGACACTATATGAACTGTGGTTTAGCAAGAAACCCAAGTTGTCGTTTCTTAAAGTTTGGAGTTGCGATGCTTATGTGAAAAGTTTTATCTGATAAGCTCAAACCCAAATCGAGAAGTGCGTCTTCATAGAATACCAAAAGGAAATTGTTGGGTACACCTTCTATCACAGATCCGAAGGCAAGATATTCGTTGCTTAAGATGGATCCTTTCTAGAAGGAGTTTCTCTCGAAAGAAGTGAGTGGGAGGAAAGTAGAACTTGATGAGGTAATCATGTACTGTTCCTTATTGGAAAGTAGTTCATCACGAAATCTGTTCTTGTGACTACTATACCAATTAGTGAGGAAGTTAATGATGATGATCATGTAACTTCAGATCAAGTTACTACCGAACCTCGTAGGTAAAAGCAGTGAGATTCGCACGAGTGGTACGGTAATCCTGTTACGGAGGTCGTGTTACTTGACCATGACAAACCTACGAACTATGAGGAAGCGATGATGAGCCCAGATTCCGCAAAATGGTTTGAGGCCATGAAATCTGAGATATGATCCATGTATGAGAACAAAGTATGGACTTTGATGGATTTGCCCGATGATCGGCAAACCATAGAAAATAAATGGATCTTCAAGAGGAAGGCGGACGTTGATAGTAGTGTTACTATCTACAAAGCTCGACTTGTTGCAAAAGGTTTTCGACAAAGTTCAAGATGTTGACTACAATGAGATTTTCTCAAGCTGTAGCGATGCTTAAGTCTGTCCGAATCATGTTAGCAATTGCCACAATTTATGAAATTTGGCAAATGGATGTAAAACTGCATTCCTAAATGGTTTTACGGAGGAAGAGTTGTATATGATGCAACGAAGTTTTTTTGATCCAAAGGAGCTAACAAAGTGTGCAAGCTCCGGCGATCCATCTATGGACTGGTGCAAGCATCTCGGAGTTGGAATATACGCTTTGATGAGTTGATCAAAGCATATAGTTTTATACAGACTTATGGTCAAGCTGTATTTACTAGAAAGTGAGTGGGAGCACTACAACATTTCGATAAGTATATGCGAATGACATATTGTAGATCGAAATAATGTAGAATTATACGCAAAGCATAAAGGAGTGTTTGAAAGAAGTTTTTCAAAGAAAGACCTCGGTGAAGCTGCTTACATATTGAGCATCAAGATCTATAAAGATAGATCAAGATGCTTGATAAGTTTTTCAATGAGTACATACCTTGACAAGATTTTGAAGTAGTTCAAAATGGAGCAGTCAAAGAAAGAGTTCTTGCACTGTGTTACAAGGTGTGAAATTGAGTAAGACTCAAAACCCGACCACGGCAGAAGATATAAAGAGAAAGAAAGTCATTCCCTATGCCTTGGCCATAGGTTCTATAAAGTATGCCATGCTGTGTACCAGATCTATTGTATACCCTGCACTGAGTTTGGCAAGGGAGTACAATAGTGATCTAGGAGTAGATCACTGGACAGCGGTCAAAATTATCCTTAGTAGAATAAGGATATGTTTCTCGATTATGGAAGTGACAAAAGGTTCGTCGTAAAGGGTTACGTCGATGCAAGTTTTGACACTGATCTGGATGACTCTAAGTCTCGATCTAGATACATATTGAAAGTGGGAGCAATTAGCTAGAGTAGCCGTGCGAGCATTGTAGACATAGAAAAAGCGCAAAATACATAACGGATCTGAATGTGAAAGACCGTTGACTAAGACTCTCTCACAAGCAAAACATGATCACACCTTAGTACTCTTTGGGTGTTAATCACATAGCGATGTGAACTAGATTACTGAATCTAGTAAACCCTTTGGGTGTTAGTCACATGGCGATGTGAACTATGGGTGTTAATCACATGATGATGTGAACTATCGATGTTAATCACATGGTGATGTGATCTAGATTATTGACTCTAATGCAAGTGGGAGACTGAAGGAAATATGCCCTAGAGGCAATAATAAAGTTATTATATATTTCCTCATATTATGATAAATGTTTATTATTCATGCTAGAATTGTATTAACAGGAAACATAATACATGTGTGAATATATAGACAAGCAGTGTCACTAGTATGCCTCTACTTGACTAGCTTGTTAATCAAAGATGGTTATGTTTCCTAACCATGAACAAGGAGTTGTTATTTGATTAACAAGGTCACATCATTAGTTGAATGATCTGATTGACATGACCCATTCCGTTAGCTTAGCACACGATCGTTTAGTATGTTGCTATTGCTTCCTTCATGACTTATACATGTTCCTATAACTATGAGATTATGCAACTCCCGTTTGCCGTAGGAACACTTTGGGTACTACCAAACGTCACAACGTAACTGGGTGATTATAAAGGAGTACTACAAGTGTCTCCAAAGGCAGATGTTGGGTTGGCGTATTTCGAGATTAGGATTTGTCACTCCGAATGTCGGAGAGGTATCTCTGGGCCCTCTCGGTAATGCACATCACTTAAGCCTTGCAAGCATTGTAACTAATGAGTTAGTTGCGAGATGATGTATTACGGAGCGAGTAAAGAGACTTGCGTGCGAGATTGAACTAGGTATTGGATACCGGCGATCGAATCTCGGGTAAGTAACATACCGATGACAAAGGAACAACGTATGTTGTTATCTTGATCGACCGATAAAGATCTTCGTAGAATATGTAGGAGCCAATATGGGCATCCAGGTCCGCTATTGGTTATTGATCGGAGACATGTCTCGGTCATGTCTCGTTATTCTCGAACCGTAGGGTCCGCACGCTTAAGGTTTCGATGACAATTTTATTATGAGTTTATAAGTTTTGATGTACCGAAGGAGTTGAGTCCGGATGAGATCGGGGACATGGCGAGGATTCTCGAAATGGTCGAGGCGTAAAGATCGATATATTGGACGACTATATTCGGAGTTCGGAAGGTTCCGAGTGATTGGGTATTTTTGAATCCGGAGAGTTACGGGAATTCGTATTGGGCCTTAATGGGCCATACGGGAAAGGAGAAAAAGGGCCAAAGGGTGGCGCGCCTCCCTTGGTCTAGTCCGAATTGGACTAGGGAGGCGCACCCTTCCTTCCTTCTCCTTCTCTTTCCCTTTCCTTCTCTCCTACTCCTAATACATGGAAGGACTACTAGTTGGACTAGGAAGGGAATCCTACTCGGTGGGAGTAGGACTCCCCATGGCGCCATAGAGAGGGCCGGCCTCCTCCTCCCTCCCTCCTTTATATCTGAGGCGGGGGCACCCCATATACACACAAGTTGATCCTTGAGATCGTTCCTTAGCCGTGTCGGTGCCCCCTCCACCATAATCCACCTCGGTCATATCGTGGCGGTGCTTAGGCGAAGCCTGCGTCGATAGAACATCAAGATCGTCCACCACGCCGTCGTCTTGTGGAACTCTCCTCCCGAAGCTCTCTTGGATTGGAGCCGAGGCGTCACCGAGCTGTCGTGTGTCAAGAACTTCGGGCGCCGAATAATGGCGCTGGGATCGGTTGGATCGCGAGGAGAACGTCGACTACTTCCTCTACGTTGTGATCGCTTCGCTTCGGTCTCACGAGTGCGTAGACAACACTCTCCCCTCTCGTTGCTATGCATCACCATGATCTTGCGTGTGCGTAGGAATTTTTTTTTGAAATTACTACGTTCCCCAGCAGCATGCCTTTTGTTTCGCTGAAAATACATATCAAACAAAGTACAAACGTGGCAAAAATTTGTAGAGATTTTTTTGGAATATATGTGATTTTTGGAAAGCGGAATCAACGCGAGACGATGCCCGAGGGGCCCACAAGCCCTAGGGCACTCCCCTACCCAGGGCGCGCCTGGAAGGCTTGTGGCCACCCCGTAGGTCGGTTGCGGGTGTCGTTCGGCCACAAGGAAGCTTATATCTATAGGATGGCAATGGGTATGGTATGGGCGGGTACAACCTCCTTCTACCCAAACCCATACCCATAGAAACTTTCTATACCCACCCACTTCAATACTCATGGGCATAAATTAACACCCATGACCATACCCATTGGGTATAGGATACCGAATGGGTACCCAGTGGGTTAAATATATAACATTTAAAGGTTTAGAAGGTAGAGAATTGAGTTTAGAAATGAAGTGATGATACGCAAGCAGTATAGCACAGACACAACCTCCTCATGTGGGAGGCCTCTTGGAGGCATCAAGGGAGTATGAGCAACAAGTGGTGATAGCCGACGGAGTGGGAGGAGGTGGTGGGAATTGGTGATCGCTTGATAATTGGACAACAGTGCAATATAGCAGAGTCGATATTTCATCTTTTTGAGGAGTCACATAGCCATAGGAGGATTGGCGAGTAGGTGATTATGGGCCTACGAGCTATGCATGGTTTAAGGAATATGAGATTTAGGATTGTGCCATAGGAGTTGTATGTTGACCCACATGTCATACGAACTATTTTCATTTTTTATTTTTTTGGTATCCATTGGGTTACCCATGGGCACAAGTTCATACACATGCCCTACCCATATTATTTCCAGGTATGGATATCCATACCCGTGGGTATAAAATCTCTCCAAGTCATTCCCATGAACGTTATTCTCGGGTAGGGTACCCGCGAGTAACCATACCCATGGGTAAAACTACCATCCTATCTATCTGGATAAAAATCATGTTAAAATTTCAGCCCAATCAGATTCTGAGATCTCCGGATATTTAAGAAATGGTGAAAGGCCGAAGCGAGGGTCGTGAAAGTAAGAGAAAGCAGAGATAGATCCAATCGCGGAGGGCTCTTGCCCTCCGCGCCATGGAGGCCATGGACCAGAGGGGAAACCCTTCTACCATCTAGGGGAGGTCAAGCACGAAGATGGAGGAGGGCTCTCTCCCTCTCTCCTGGTGGCACTGGAACACTGCCGGGGCAATCATCGTGATGGTGATATATACCAACAATTTTGCCGCCGTCATCACCAACTCTCTCCCCCTCTATTCAGTAGTGTAACACCTCTTCTCCCGCTGTAATCTCTACTAAAACATGGTGCTCAACACTATATACTATTACCCAATGATATGTGGCTATCCTATGATGTTTGAGTAGATCCGTTTTGTCCTATGGGTTGATTGATGATCGTGATTGGTTTGAGTTGTATGTTTTATTATTGGTGCTGTCCTATGGTGCTCTCCGTGTCGCACAAGCATGAGGGATCCCCACTATAGGGTGTTTCAATACGTTCATGATTCGCTTATGGTGGGTGGCGTGAGTGACAGAAGCGTAGAGCCGAGTAAGTGGGTTGTTGCGTATGGGAGTAAAGAGGACATGATACTTTAATCCTATGGTTGGGTTTCACCTTAATGATCTTTAGTAGTTGCGGATACTTTCTATTCCAATCATAAGTGCATATGATCCAAGTAGAAAAAGTATGTTAGCTTATGCCTCTCCCTCATATAAAATTGCAATAATGATTACCGGTCTAGTTATCAATTGCCTAGGGACAAACAACTTTCTGGTGACAAAAAGCTCTCTACTAAAACTAACTTAATTGTTGCTTTATCTAAACAGCCCCTAGCTTTTATTTACATGTTCTTTATTATCTTGAAAACCTATCCTAGTTCACCAACAAAGTACTTCTAGTTTCATACTTGTTCTAGGTAAAGCAAACAATAAGCGTGCGAGATAATTGTATCGTTGATAGAACTTGAAGGAATATAAATTCTACCTTTAGCTCCTTGTTGGGTTCGAGACTCTTACTTATTGAGAAGGGATACAATTAATCCCCAAACACTAACTCAAACATAAAAACACAATCATAACAGTAGCATAATTGTGTCAACACACAAAACATAAATAAAAGAGAAAAATATATTTTATTCATTGGGTTGCCTCTAACAAGCACTATTGTTTTATGCCCCTAGCTAGGCATTGATAATTTTAATGATGCCTAATACGTCCATTTTGCATCATGTTTACCTACTGTTATTTATGATGTTTTATGCATAATAATGCCTTTTGGAGTAATTCTACTGCCTTTTCTCTCATAATATGCAAGGTTCACACAAGAGGAGAATTCGGCAATGAAATCTGAACCTGAAAAGGTTACGTCAGGCCACCTATTATGCACAACTCCAAATGAGCTGAAACTTCACGAGGAATTTTATGGATTAAATAAGAAATAATGGAGCAATTAACTACCGGAGGGGGGGCACCTGGTGAGCACAAGACACCAGGGCGCGCCAGGTCCCCAGGGCGCGCCCTGGTGGGTTGTGCTCAGCCCAGCCCCTCCAGTGCCCATCTTCTGTCATATAAGTCACTTTGACCTAGAAAAAATAAGGAGAGGACTTTCGGGACGGAGCACCACTGTCTCAAGGCGGAACTTGGGCAGGAGCATTTTGGCCCTCTAGTGAAGCGATTCCGCTGGGGGAACTTCCCTCCCGGAGGGGGAAATCATCATCATCATCTTCATCACCAACAACTCTCCCATCTTGGGGAGGGCAATCTCCATCAACATCTTCAACATCACCATCTCCTCTCAAACCCTAGTTCATCTCTTCTGTTCAATCTTTGTACCGGAACTATAGATTGGTGCTTGTGGGTGACTAGTAGTGTTGATTACATCTTGTAGTTGATTACTATATGGTTTATTTGGTGGAAGATTATATGTTCAGATCCATTATGATATTTAATACCCCTATGATCTTGAGCATGATTATCATTTGTGAGTAGTTACTTTTGTTCTTGAGGTCATGGGAGAAATCTTGTTGCAAGTAATCATGTGAATTTTATATGTGTTTGATATTTTGATGGTATGTATGTTGTGATTCCCTTAGTGGTGTCATGTGAACGTCGACTACATGACACTTCACCATATTTGGGTCTAAGGGAATCCATTGTGGAGTAGTTATTAGATGATGGGTTGCGAGAGTGATAGAAGCCTAAACCCTAGTTTATGCACTATCCCGTAAGGGACTGATTTGGATCCAAAAGTTTAATGCTATGGTTAGAATTTATTCTTAATACTTTTCTCGTAGTTGCGGATGCTTGCGAGGTGGTTAATCATAAGTAGGAGGTTTTTCAAGTAAGAACAACACCTAAGCTCCGATGCACCCACAAATCAAATTATCAAAGTAGCAAACACAAATCAAACCAACATTATGAAAGTGACTAGATGAAATTCCGTGTACCCTCAAGAACACTTTGAAGGAAATATGCCCTAGAGGCAATAATAAAGTTATTATTTATTTCCTTATTTCATGATAAATGTTTATTATTCATGCTAGAATAGTATTAACTGGAAATATGATACATGTGTGAATACATAGACAAACATAACGTCACTAGTATGCCTCTCCTTGACTAGCTCATTAAACAAAGATGGTTATGTTTCCTAACCATAGACATGTGTTGTCATTTGATTAATGGGATCACATCATTAGGAGAATGATGTGATTGACATGACCCATTCCCTTAGCTTAGCACTTGATCGTTTAGTATATTGCTATTGCTTTCTTCATGACTTATACATGTTCCTGTAACTATGAGATTATGCAACTCCCGGTTACCGGAGGAACACTTTGGGTGCTACCAAATGTCACAACATAACTGGGTGATTATAAAGGAGTACTACAGGTGTCTCCAAAGGTACATGTTGGGTTGGCGTATTTCAAGATTAGGTTTTGTCACTCCGATTGTCGGAGAGGTATCTCTGGGCCCTCTCGGTAATGCACATCACTATAAGCCTTGCAAGCAATGTAGCTAATGAGTTAGTTATGGAATGATGCATTACGTAACGAGTAAAGAGACTTGCCGGTAACGAGATTGAACTAGGTATTGGATACCAACGATCGAATCTCGGGCAAGTAACATACCGATGACAAAGGGAACAACGTATGTTGTTATGCGGTTTGACCGATAAAGATCTTCGTAGAGTATGTAGGAGCCAATATGGGCATCCAGGTTCCGCTATTGGTTATTGACCGAGAATAGTTCTAGGTCATGTCTACATAGTTCTCGAACCCGTAGGGTCCGCACGCTTAACGTTATGATGACAGTTTTATTATGAGTTTATAAGTTTTGATGTACCGAAGTTTGTTCGGAGTCCCGGATGTGATCACGGACATGACGAGGAGTCTCGAAATGGTCGATACATAAAGATTGATATATTGGAAGCCTATGTTTGGACATCGGAAGTGTTCCGGGTGAAATCGGCATTTTACCGGAGTACCGGGGGGTTATCGGAACCCTCTCGGGAGTTATTGGGCCTTCATGGGCCCTAAGGGAGAAGAGGAGAGGAGGCAAGAGGTGGGCTGCGCCCCCTCCCCTCCCTAGTCCAAATAGGACAAGGAGAGGGGGGCGGCGCCCCCCTCCCTTTCCTTCCCCTCTTCCTCCTCCTTCCCCCTTCTCCTACTCCAACTAGGAAAGAAGGGAGTCCTACTCCAGGTGGGAGTAGGACTCCCCCTTGGCGCGCCCTCCTTGGCCGGCCGCCCCTTCCCCCTTGGCTCCTTTATATACGGGGGCACGGGGCACCCTAGGACACACAAGTTGATCTACAGATCGTTCCTTAGCCGTGTGCGGTGCCCTCCTCCACCATATTCCACCTCGGTCATATCGTCGCGGAGTTTAGGCGAAGCCCTGCGCCGGTAGAGCATCATCATCGTCACCACGCTGTCGTGCTGACGGAACTCATCCCCGACACTTTGCTGGATCGGAGTCCGGGGATCGTCATCGAGCTGAACGTGTGCTGAACTTGGAGGTGTCATACGTTCGGTACTTGGATTAGTCGGATCATGAAGACGTACGACTACATCAACCGCGTTGTCATAATGCTTCCGCTTACGGTCTACGAGGGTACGTGGACAACACTCTCCCTCTCGTTGCTATGCATCACCATGATCTTGCGTGTGCGTAGGAATTTTTTGAAATTACTACGCTCCCAACACACTTTGCTTATCATAAGAGACCGATTTGGCCTGTCCTTTTCCTCAAAAGGATTGGGCTAACTTGCTGCACTTTTGTTACGATTACCGTTACTTGCTGGTTACAAATTATCTTGCTATCAAACTACTCTATACTTATAACTTCAGTGCTTGTAGATATTATCTTGCTGAAAACCGCTTGTCATTTCCTTTTGCTCCTCGTTGGATTCGACAATCTTACTTATCGAAAGGACTACAATTGCTCCCCTATTCTTGTGGGTCATCAAGGCTCTTTTCTGGCGGTGCTTCTAGGGAGTGAAGCGCTCTTGGTAAGTGGAAATTGGTAAGGAAAAATTATTACTACATGCTAAAATTTATTGTCACTTGTTACTATGGAGAACAATCCTTTTAGGGGTTTGTTCGGGGTATAATCATCTCGATCGGAACCACAATTAGTTGCCCCTCAACCCGATGCACCTACTAAAAATACTGAATATGAAATTCCTTTGGGTATGATAGAACAACTGCTAGCCAATCCTTATGCAGGTGGTGGAACCGAACATCCTGATATGCACTTGATATATGTGGAAGAAATTTGTGGATTATTTAAGCTTGTAGGTTTACCCAGAGATGAAGCTAAGAAGAAGGTTTTCCTTTATCTTTGAAGGAAAAGCATTGACATGGTATAGGCTATCACGATGATATTGGATCTTGGAATTGGAATCGGTTGAAATTTGAATTCCATGAAAAAATTATCCTATCGATGATATTATGATTTTTGGCCTCGTGAAGGAGAAAGTATTGCTCTAGCTTGGGGAGGATTAAGTAAATTTTATATTCATGCCCCAATCATGAGCTCTCGAGATAAATTATTATTCGAACTTTTAAGCTCGGCTTTTAATAATGATCGATCCATGCTCGATACTTCTTGCATTGGTTCCTTTATTAAGAAGGCTATTGAATTCGGTGGGATCTTTTAGAAAGAATTAAATGCAACTCCGAAGATTGGGAACTCAATGAAGGTAAAGAGTCAGGTATTAAGCTTAAGTTTGATCGTGTTAAATCTTTTATGAATACCAATGCTTTTCAAAACTTTAGCACTAAATATGGACTAGACTCTAAGATAGTAGCCTCCTTTTATGAATCTTTTGCTACTCATGTTGATCTCCTAAAGAGAAGCGGTTTAAATATCATCCCCATATTAAAGAAGAAATTAAAGAACCAGTAGTTGCTAAGAATAAACTATCATTTACAATGTTGATCCAGTTGTTCCAACTGCTTACGTCGAGAAACCACCTTTCCCTGTTAGGATGAAGGAACATGCTAATGTTTCAACTGTGGTCAATAAAAGTTATATTAGAACACCTAAACCAGCTGAACAAATCAAGGTAGAACCTAGTGTTGCTATGGTTAAGGATCTCCTGGTTGAAAACATAGATGGGCATGTTATTTACTTCTGTGATGAAGCTACTAGAATTTCCAAACTCGATGAAAAAGATAAACATGGACCTGTTGTTGGCATGCATGTTGTTTCAGCTTAAGATAGGAGATCCTTTGTTATCATGGTTTATGTGACACAGTGCTAGTGTGAGTGCTATTCCTTTTACTTTATATCAAGAAATTATGAATGACATAGCACCCGTTACGAGCACTCGTGCTTAAAGGTGGCTGGCGGGTGTCTGTCTCTCTCACTTTAGTTGAACCGAGTGTGGCTACGCCCGGTCCTTGCGAAGGTTAAAACAACACTAACTTGACGAACTATCATTGTGGTTTTGATGCGTAGGTAAGAACGGTTCTTGCTAAGCCCGTAGCAGCCACGTAAAATTTGCAACAACAAAGTAGAGGACGTCTAACTTGTTTTTGCAGGGCATGTTGTGATGTGATATGGTCAAGGCGTGATGCTATATTTTATTGTATGAGATGATCATGTTTTGTAACCGAAGTTATCGGCAACTGGCAGGAGCCATATGGTTGTCGCTTTATTGTATGAAATGCAATCATTCTGTAATGCTTTACTTTATCACTAAGCGATAGCGATAGTCGTAGAAGCATAAGATTGGCGAGGCGACAACGATGCTACGATGGAGATCAAGGTGTCGCTACCGGTGGCGATGGTGATCATGATGGTGCTGCGAGATGGAGATCACGAAGCACAAGATGATGATGACCATATCATATCACTTATATTGATTGCATGTGATGTTTATCCTTTATGCATCTTATCTTGCTTTGATTGGCGGTAGCATTTTAAGATGATCTCTCACTAAAATTATCAAGTAGTGTTCTCCCGAGTATGCACCGTTGCCAAAGTTCGTCATGCCCGGACACCACGTGATGATCGGGTGTGATAAGCTCTCGTCCATCTACAACGGGTGCAAGACAGTTTTGCACACGCGGAATACTCGAGTTAAACTTGACGAGCCTAGCATATGCAGATATGGCCTCGGAACACGGAGATCGAAAGGTCGAGCGTGAATCATATAGTAGATATGATCAGCATAATGATGTTCATCATTGAAAGCTACTCCATTTCACGTGATGATCGGTTATGGTTTAGTTGATTTGGATCACGTGATCACTTAGAGGATTAGAGGGATGTCTATCTAAGTGGGAGTTCTTAAGTAATATGATTAATTGAACTTAAATTTATCATGAACTTAGTACCTGGTAGTATTTTGCAAATTATGTTGTAGATGAATAGCTCGCGTTGTCGCTTTCATATGTTTATTTTGATATGTTCCTAGAGAAAAACTGTGTTGAAAGATGTTAGTAGCAATGATGCGGATTGGATCCGTGATCTGAGGTTTATCCTCATTGCTGCACAGAAGAATTATGTCCTTAATGCACCGCTAGGTGACAAACCTATTGCGGGGAGCGGATGCAAGCGTTATGAGCGTTTGGCTAGCTCAATATGATGACTACTTGATAGTTTAGTGGACCATGCTTAACGACTTAGAATCGAGACTTCAAAGATGTTTGAGCGTCATGGACCATATGAGATGTTCGAGGAATTGAAGTTAATATTTCAAGGAAATACCGAGTTGAGAGATATGAAGTCTCCAACAAGTTCTATAGCTAAAAGATGGAGGAGAATCGCTCAACTAGTGAGCATGTGCTCAGATTGTGCAGGTACTTCAATCGCTTTGAATCAAGTGGGAGTTAATCTTCCAGATAAGATAGTGATTGACAGAATTCTCTATTCACCATCACTAAGTTACTAGAACTTTGTGATGAACTATAGTATGCAAGGGATGACGAAAACAATTCCCGAGCTCTTCGTGATGTTGAAATCGACGAAGGTAGAAATCAAGAAAGAGCATCAAGTGTTGATGGTTAACAAGATCACTAGTTTTAAGAAAAGGGCAAAGGGAAAGAAAGGGAACTTCAACTAGAATGACAAGCAAGTTGTCACTCCCGTGAAGAAGCCCAAAGCTGGACCTAAGCCTGAAACTGAGTGCTTCTACTGCAAAGGAAATGGTCACTGGAAGTGGTACTACTCCAAATATTTGGTGGATAAGAAGGATGGGAAAGTGAACAAGGGTATATTTGATATACAGGTCATTGATATGTGCCTTACTAGTATTTACAGTAGCCCCTGAGTATATGATACTTGTTCGGTTGCTAAGATTAGTAACTCGAAACAGGAGTTACAGAATAAACAGAGACTAGTTGAAGGGGAAGTGACGATGAGTGTTGGAAATAGTTCCAAGATTGATATGATCATCATCGCACACTCCCTTAACTTTCGGGATAAGTGTTAAACCTAAATAAATGTTATTTAGCGTTTGCTTTGAGCATGAATATGATTTGATCATGTTTATTGCAATACGGTTATTCATTTAAAGTCAGAGAATAATTGTTGTTCTGTTTACATGAATAAAACCTTCTATGGTCATACACACCAACGAAAATGGTTTGTTGGATCTCGATTGTAGTGATACACATATTCATAATATTAAAGCCAAAAGATGCAAAAGTTAATAATGATAGTGCAACTTATTTGTGGCACTGCCGTTTAAGTCATATTGGTGTAAAGCGCATGAAGAAACTCCATGCTGATGGGATTTTGGAATCACTTGATTATGAATCATTTGATGCTTGCGAACCGTGCCTTTTGGGCAAGATGACTAAAACTCCGTTCTTCAGAACAATGGAACAAGCTACTGACTTATTGGAAATAATACATACCGATGTATGCGATCCAATGAGTGTTGATGCTCGTGGCAAGTATCATTATTTTCTGACCTTCACAAGATGATTTGAGCAGATATGGGTATATCTACTTGATGAAACATCAGTCTGAAATAGTTGAAAGGTTCAAAGAATTTCAGAGTGAAGTGGAAAAATCATCGTAACAAGAAAATAAAGTTTTTGCGATCTGATCACGGAGCGAATATTTGAGTTACGAGTTTGGTCTTCAATTAAAACAATGTGGAATAGTTTCACAGCTCACGCCACCGAACACCACAACGTTATGGTGTGTCGAGCGTCATAACCGCACTTTATTGGATATGGTGCGATCTATGATGTCTCTTACTGATTTACCACTATTGTTTTGGGGCTATGCATTAGAGACAGCTGCATTCACGTTAAAAGGGCACCATCTAAATCCGTTGAGATGACAGCATATGAACTGTGGTTTAGCAAGAAACCCAAGTTGTCATTTCTTAAAGTTTGGGGCTGCGATGCTTGTGTGAAAGAGTTTCATCCTGATAAACTCAAACCCAAATTGGAGAAGTGCATCTTCATAGAATACCCAAAGGAAACTATTGGGTACACCTTCTGAGGGAGTCCTTGACTAGGGGGTGTCTGGATAGCCGAACTATCATCATCGGCCGAACTCCAAGACTATGAAGATACAAGATTGAAGACTTCGTCCCGTGTCCGGATGGGACTTTCCTTGGCGTGGAAGGCAAGCTTGGCAATACGGATATGTAGATCTCCTACCATTGTAACCGACTCTGTGTAACCTAGCCCTCTCCCGTGTCTATATAAACCGGAGGGTTTTAGTTCATAGGACACAATCACAACAACAATCATACCATAGGCTAGCTTCTAGGGTTTAGCCTCCTTGATCTCATGGTAGATCTACTCTTGTACTACCCATATCATCAATATCAATCAAGTAGGAGTAGGGTTTTACCTCCATCGAGAGGGCCCGAACCTGGGTAAAAACATCGTGTCCCTTGTCTCTTGTTACCATCCGCCTAGACGCACAGTTCGGGACCCCCTACCCGAGATCCGCCGGTTTTGATACCGACATTGGTGCTTTCATTGAGAGTTCCTCTGTGTCGTCACCGATAGGCTTGATGGCTCCTTCGATCATCATCAACAACCCAGTCCAGGGTGAGACTTTTCTCCCCAGACAGATCTTTGTATTCGGCGGCTTTGCATGCGGGCAATTAAGCAGCCATCTGGAGCGAGAAAGCTTCGCCCACAGCCATCGAGTTAGATTTGGAAGTTTAAACTTCACGGCTGATATCCGCGGAGAGTTGATCTTCGATGGATTCGAGCCACAGCCGAGCGCGCCGCCCTGTCTCGATGTGCATGATTTAGCTCTGCTGCCGGACAGTACCCTGGAGGCCGCACATGAGTCCGCTCCGACCCTTAATTCGGAGCCGACCACGCAGATCGAGGATGGGTGGCTAGACACCGCCTCGGGGGCTGCAACCTCTACGGCGATGGAGCCAAGATCTTGACCTTGTCCCTTGCGACGCTCGTGACTCCTCGCCGGACTCCGAACCTCCTGCGCCCCCTCCAATCGAATCCAATTGGGCGCCGATCATGGAGTTCACCGCCGCGGACATCTTTCAACACTCACCTTTTGGCGACATCCTGAATTCGCTAAAGTATCTCTCGCTATCAGGAGAGCCCTGGCCGAATTGTGGTCAGGATGGTTGGGATGCGGACGACTAAGAAATTCAAAGCCCACCCACCACCCACTTTGTAGCCGCTGTCGATGATCTAACCGACATGCTAGACTACGACTCCGAAGACATCGACGGTATGGACAACGATGCCGGAGACGACCAAGAACCAGCGCCTACGGGGCACTGGAAGACCACCTCGTCATACGACATATATATGGTGGACATCCCAAAGGATGGGAATGGCGAGGAAAAAGCGGAGGAAGACTCCTCCAAGAAACAGCCCAAGCGCCGGCGTCAGCGGCGCCGCTCTAAATCCCGCCACAGCAAGAATGGAGATTCCGGCACCGGAGATAACAACACCCCAGAGAGTGTGTAGGATCGAAAGTATGTCTAGAGGGGGGGTGATTAGACTACTTGACAATTTAAAAGTTTAGCCTTTTGATTAGGACAAGTTTTAGCAAGTTCACAATGATGATCAAGTCAAGTATCACCCTACACATGCAATTCTAGAGTAATGGCAGCGGAAAGTAAATTGCACATGTAGTAAATAGAGGTGGAGAAGAGCAAACGCAATTTGGAGACACGGAGATTTTTCTCGTGGTTCCGATAGGTGGTGCTATCGTCAATCCACGTTGATGGAGACTTCAACCCACAGAGGGTAACGGCTGCGAGAGTCCACGGAGGCTCCACCCACGAAGGGTCCACGAAGAAGCAACCTTGTCTATGCCATCATGGCATACGCCCACGGAGGACTAGCCTTACTCGGGGTAGATCTTCACGAAGTAGGCGATCTCCTTGCCCTTACAAACTTCTTGGTTCAACTCCACATCTTGACGGAGGCTCCCAAGCGACACCTAACCAATCTAGGAGGCACCACCCTCCAAAAGGTAATAGATGGTGTTGGTGATGATGAACTCCTTGCTCTTGTGCTTCAAATGATAATCTCCCCAACACTCAACTCTCCTCACTGATTTGGCTGTGGTGGAAGAAAGGATTGAGTGGAAAGCAACTTGGGAAGGCTAGAAATCAAGTTTCATATGGTGGGAGTGGAGCAACTTGATCTCAACACAAGGGTAGGTAGTTTTCTTCTCGAAATGTAAGGTAGGAGTGGTAGTTCTTTCGATGGCTCTCTCCACGAATGAAGAGGAGGTGGAGGGTATTTATAGCCTCCACACAAAATCCAACCGTTACACACATTTGACCAATCTCGGTCGGACCGAAGTTGACAACTCGGTGAGACCGAAAGTTCAAATCTTGTGAGCGTTGGGATTTTCAGTGGGACCGAAAATACAATCTCGGTGAGTCCGATTCTTCCAAAGACTAGGGTTTGCCATTCTCGGTGGGACCGACTTTATCATCTCGGTGACACCGATATGATTCTGAAGGTTCTGAAGGTTGGCAACACTAGTTTGGTGAGACCGAGTTTGGAATCGGAAAATCCGAAATTACTAGGGTTTGGCTATATGGTGAGGTGGTTCATCTCGGTGTGGTGAGTTTATGGAATCGGTGGGACCGAGATTACTTATGAGTATATGTTGGAATGAAAGATTGCTGATAGTTTGGGAGATAGATCACTAAGCACTTTGAGCAACCAGATCATCATCATAACCTCATCCCTTTTAATAGTATTGGCTTTCCTATGGACTCAATGTGATCTTGGATCACTAAACCAAAAATAGAGTCTTGAGCTTTTGCCAATGTTTTCCTTAGCATTTTGAGGGTCCACATCATCGGTCATTGCCATACCCATATCAATGAACTTTCGAAATGATACTCAAGAAGTTATTAGTTCAATGATATATATGTTGTTATTAATTACCAAAACCACCGGGATTAGTTGCACTTTCAATCTCCCCTTTTGGTAATTGATGACAACATATAGATCAAAACTTCGACAAATGATATAATCAATGAATAATATCGTCGCTTTGAGAAGTATGTGATAAGCAAGAGCTCCCCCTAAATTTGTGCATTATTTAAGATTTGCGTTTGAATGCAAATGCACAATCGATTAGGATCATGGGTCACTCTTCCATGTCACATACATCTTGGTGGAGCGCACAAAATGATAAGAATGAATAACATGCACCCAATCACCAAGACATGAGTAAATGATCATACAAGATATGAATAGCATATGATAAGCATTAAGCACACATTAAAGCATAGTATGATCAAGCACTCATCAAAGTAGAAACAAACGTAGTATCAAACACACGGAATGTCTCGAAAAACTCAAAAGTATCTCAAAGAAAACCGCAAAGCGAAAGAGCAAAAGCGAGCACTCTCTCTCTCGAAGTCCTATGATCTATACAATTTCTCCCCTTTGGCAACAAGTTACCAAAAGTTCGAAAGGTATAGAGCTAAACGTCACTAGGGACTCTGCTGGCGGCTCTATGCAGGTTGATGGAGTGGAGATAGCTGCATCTGCAAAGGCTTGGTGAAGTCTGTGGAGCTGGAGGAGTGGACACCGGAGCTGGAGCTGGAACTAATGGAGCTGTGGGAGGTCTTGATGCAGTAGTACAGGGTGCATCCTTTGGAATAGCAGTGATCTGGGCTTTGTGGGGACCGGAGCAGGCTGCTCATAGTCATCTGGACAAGGTCATCCTGCATCTCCTGCATGAGCTCTGCCTTCTCCTCTTGGCTTCCTCGATATCTGCCTCAAGCTTGTTGACGGTGACTTGCACTTGATCGACTTGACATCGAGCATGGAACTTGTCTTCAACTATCCTCTCAAAACTCTCCTGAGACTGCACTATGCTGGCCAGGCGTAGTTCAATCCTCTGGGTAGCTTCAAGGAGCTGTTCTCCAACGCTCTTGGGTTTAGCTGCTGCTGCTGCTTCCTTCTCAGCTTTAGCTTGTTTGGCAGCTTCAGACTTAGCTTGTCCTTCAACAGACGTGGGATCATCCTCAGTCATCACAACTTCATTATCCTCATGTTCAGGCTGCAGTGGCAAGTGGGGTCTATCCAACAAGTAGGTGCCCGTGCCAAACTTGGCATTGATAAGCATCTGAATGTGCGGGGCAAACCCACATGACCTCTTCTGGTCTGCTGCTGTCCTCTTGATAGTCTCAACTATCAGGTCCATCACCTTGAAAGGTGCCTTCTGATCTAGAATATGCAGCATGTTGATTGAATAGCCTCTTATCATGCGATGATCTCCAGACTTGGGCATCAAAGTATGCCTCAGAATTGTGTTAGTGGTTGGGAGACCTGCCTAGAGGTGATACACTGAGCCGAGCTTCCATATCTCTACATCCTTAGCTGGTACCTCATTGTACATGTTCTTCATTGACTCATGGTTTTTCTTGGGAATTCCATAGACATCTACATCATCATCTCTTTGCACTGGAGCATTCAGCAGTGCAGCCCACTCTTCAACAGTTGAAGAGAATCTCTGGCCTTCAGTCATCCATACGATTCTGCCATCTGGATAGAAGTGTGTTGTGGCATAGAACTGCATGATCATCTCATCATTCCATCTTTGTCGATTTCGACCAACGAACTCAGCAACACCACATGCAGTGAAGCTCTCATGCACATGTGGGAAGTAGTCTCTGTGCTCTTCACTGTCGATGTATTCCCAGTCAACATATCTAGTGTCAGCAACAATGGGCTTCTTGTCCATGAGCACTGTCTCATAGAAATCTTGTTGCTCTCTGGTGTGGAACCGTGGGTCAACAGCTGTCCTTCTCCTGGTGGCATATGGATCAGCTTGCCTCCATAGCCTGAGACCTTTGTCTTTCCTTTCCTTCATGTTTTCAGCTCGAGGATGAGCATCATTGTGGGTGGCGGTCTCATGCGAGTTTCAGCAATACATGTGCCTCTTCATCGACTCATTTGGTGGCACATTGTCCTTCTTCTTCTCTCAAGCAGGAATGTTTCTCACAGTTTTCTTGGGCTTGGCAGAGGCTTGGCTTGAGCTGCCTTTCTTTGGAGCAGATGGCTTAGATTTAGTAGGTGCTCCTGCCCTGATGGCATCTCCCATCAACTTAGGCTTCTGAGGAGGCTGGGGTGCTTCCTCATCAGAATCATCAGAATCTGCTTCATCATGCACAATCCTCTTCCTCTTGGAAGTTTTCTTCACCTTGCTCGAGGTTTCTTCTTCCATGCTCAGCTTCTTAGCAACTGTGGACTTCTTTACCTTGCTGGTGCCTTTCTTGGTTTGTTGCCCTTGATGCTCTTTGGCAACCACTTTCCTCTTAGGCTTAGATGTGATCTCTTCCTCAGCAACAAAGTCAGAATCCTCTTCATCAGAATTTCTCTTCTTCCTGGCCCTGGTGGCAGCTGGAGGCAAACCACTTGGTGTGCTCCTCTCACCATCATCAGAAAAGCTGCAGGCCTCAGTACTAGTGCGTGCCTCTGGAATCTCAACTGGTGATTCAGACTGTTACGGCTGTCACTTGCATCGACATGGTGACAACTTTGTGAATAGAATAGGTATAGGCAGAATAGAAGAGTTATCACAAACTGCAGAAGATTTTGCAAAAAATGAGTTCAAATTTCAGTTTTAGGTTTTCACAGAATGCATTTCGGTCTGACCGAGTCTAAAATTCGGTGAATCCGAAGTGTCTAAACAGAACCATTCACACCACTTTCGGTTGGACCGAAATGGGTTTCGGTCTAGCCGAGAACACTAGGGTTTCACTAAATCCTCATTTCGGTCTTACCGATTTGCACAACTCGGTTGGACCGAAAAGTGCAGTGCAATGGCCAGAGGCCAAATCGGTTAGTCCGAGAATGTAGAATCGGTCACACCGAGATGTGTTCGGCGGAAACCTAACCCTAAAACTTTCACTCGAATTTCGTTCTAAGAACAAATCTGCTGGATAGGAAGATCTCAAACGTGTCAAGAAGCTAGGCAAACCTATCGTGCATTGAATCGGAGGTTGAAGCACGAGAGGGATCGAAACTCACCCTAACTTGGTGGAGTTTCTCTACGGCGGCAACGGCGCGGTGAGATTGACCGTTGACGGCGACGGAGACCCGCGGCGAGGGCGCCTGACGCGCACGGAGGCGATCCGGAGACCACGGCGGCGGCAAGCAAAGGGTTTGGGGGCGAGACGTTTTGAAGAAAGAATCAACGCGCGCTGCCCTCGGGTATATATACGCTTCAGCTGTCAGTGGGACCGAGTTGGAAAACTCGGTGGCACCGAGATGGTTAACTTCAAGCAGTTACTCACTTCGGTCACGCCGAAATTTGCAACTCGGTTTCACCGAGGTGAAAACCTAGATCAATCCAAGTGATCTCGGTCAGTCCGATTTGAGTATATTGGTTTGACCGAAAATACTTAGAAGGTTTTGGAAGTTAAGCTTTTGACGGATCGGTGGCTCCGAGTGCTCCTCACTCGGTCTGTCCGAAAAAGACTTGATCAAAGTTTGTGATATAAGCATGAATAGAGTTTGAGACAAGAAAGCATAGATAGCTAGGGGAGGAACTTAGGCATTCTTGTCCATCCATTTGGTCAAAAGAAAAAATCCAAAAGACCAAAGCAACAAATGGATGTCCTCGAATGGATAAAATTATGCATCCAACATGCTCACACAATAAGATAGCAAATGAAATATGTGTCAAACATGCACAAACAAAACACTAGCTACTATCACACAATTTGGCGATGACTAGGTCATCTATATATGAGTATATTGACTTAGGAGTCAAATGAGAACATTTGATCATAGGTCATACTCATCGTTTAAGCACAAGTGGGGTTACCACTTTTACATAAAGCATTAATGTGTTCACATCATTTGAAGATGCTTTAGCTCAATTCTTTAGAGCAAAGCTCCCCCTTGATGTGAGAACCCCTTTTAAAGGGTCAAACTAACCTTGGGTTGTCGAGAAGACTTCATGTAGATGTTGAAGATGTGGATGCTCAATGTTGATGAAGATCATCAAGAGTTGGGAGCAATCCTTTGGATTCGGGCACTTTCAATACCTACATGGGTTAGTCCCACAAGGAACAAACAAGGATATCCATGGACATAGATTGAAGTACACAAAAGATGATGTCCATGAAAGCAATGATTACCTTGTCCCTTGACTTACCAACAAGAGGGTTTGTGACTCCATGAACTAGTGCAAGATGTGGAAGTTGATTGCACAAGTTCTTGCCAAAATGAATGTGAGTGAAGTATGTTGGCGGAGTCACCCTCAAGAACTCTCTAGTTCTTCTTCTTCGGGATCCACATCATCTTGATGGGAATCCTTGGGGTAGTAGTTGAGCTTGACGAAGTAGAACTTGAAGTTTCCTTGGGAACCCACTTGACCATGGCCTTGGGTGCTTCAATGAATGCATCAATCTCCTCTTGAAGCTTGTCCTTGCCTTTTAGCTTGTGGTCTTGTGGTGGAAGGTCATCTTGAGCTTGTTCCACATTGGAAGAAGTAGGATCATACTTCTCCTTTTGAGAAACAAACTTTGGAGTGGGATATTGACCTTCTTCCCATTCAACACCCTCGGCATTGAACTTTCGCTCAAAACCAATTCCTTGATTCTTCCGGTGCCTTCCTTGCTTGCGAACAATTTCCTCAAAGTTCTTGCTTCCGGCAAGGCTCTTGTAGACACCTTTCTCTATAATCCCTTTCAATAAACTATTTTCTTGCTCAAGTGAAACTTGGCTTGAAACATTGTTAGTGGAATCAAGAGAATTACTAGAACCAATTATGTTGCTTCTAGATGAAGAATTTTTCTTATGCTTGTCATGCTTAGTTTTAATAGGTGGCAAGAAATTAGACAAGAGAAGTCGTTTGGCAAGATATGAAGAACTCTTCTTTCGAAGATCGTCATTGATAGCTTTTAGAAACTCATGTTCTTGCTCTAGATTGAGCTTCTCGAAGCGTAGCTTCTCATGAGATCTTAGGAGCTCTCTATGATCTTCTTGAGTTGTTTCATGAGCTAACTTAAGAGTGTTTAGTTCTTTAGTTAGACGCTCAATCTCCTTCATAGCATTGTCATTCGACTCTTCTCGACTATAAAGACTACTAGCATGTTCATCATTACTAGGCTCACTAGATTTGTCATGTAAAGCTCATCTTCACCAAGCAAGTCATCCTCATCACTATCAAAGTCAATGAATTCAGGGTGTGATACCTTGGGGCCTTTTGCCATGAAGCATCTTCCAATTCCCTCATTTGGTGAATCAAACAAGTCATAGGAGTTGGAGTTGGAGGACACGAGAGCAAGACCGCAACACCTTCATCTTGATCAGATTCGGAGTTGGAGTGATAGCTTCTTTCGGAGTGATTGTCGGAGTCGGAGCCGGAGACCCATTCACCAACATGAGCTTGATGTTTTCTTCTTGTGTAGCTCCTTGATGACTTGTCTTTCCTTTCCGAATCCTTGCTTCTCCGAGAGGATCTTCGTTCATAACGATCATCTCTACTCCTTCTCTCTTTCCGAGGTGACTCTTCTCTTGAGCTTCTTCTTCTTGGAGATTCTTCTCTTCTCTTGTGGGGAGTCGAACACTCATTTGAGTAGTGTCCGGGTCTTCCACAATTGTAGCAGTTTCGA
Source organism: Aegilops speltoides (assembly GCA_021437245.1). Lineage (NCBI taxonomy): Eukaryota > Viridiplantae > Streptophyta > Magnoliopsida > Poales > Poaceae > Aegilops > Aegilops speltoides. The sequence goes on from JAHHZJ010003626.1 coordinate 29,511, forward strand.
TCACGACTAGAAGATCTCTTTTCATCATATGATCTAGACTTTGAGCTTCTTTCCTTGCTTCTACTCTTGTAGAATTTGTTGAAGTTCTTCACCATTAGGCTTATCTCTTCATTGGAAACTAGCTTGTCACTTGAGGTTGTGGGAGCTTCAACTGTAGCTTTGTAAGCACCACTTGACTTGTTGTGAAGCTCTTCCTTATCTTTAAGTGTCATCTCATGAGCAACAATTCTCCCAATGACTTCGGTAGGCTTGAGATTCTTGTAGTTTGGCATCATTTGGATCAAAGTGCACACGGTGTCATACTTTCCATCCAAAGCTCTGAGAATCTTCTTGATGATGAATCGGTCGGTCATTTCTTCGCTTCCTAAGCCGACAATCTCATTTGTGATGAGAGCAAGCCTAGAGTACATTTCAGCGACTCCTTCACCTTCCTTCATCTTGAACTTGTCAAGTTGACCTTGAAGAACATCTAGCTTTGATTCCTTCACGGACTTAGTACCTTCACGGTGTCATACTTTCCATCCAAAGCTCTGAGAATCTTCTTGATGATGAATCGGTCGGTCATTTCTTCGCTTCCTAAGCCGACAATCTCATTTGTGATGAGAGCAAGCCTAGAGTACATTTCAGCGACTCCTTCACCTTCCTTCATCTTGAACTTGTCAAGTTGACCTTGAAGAACATCTAGCTTTGATTCCTTCACGGACTCAGTACCTTCGTGCATTTCGACCAAAGTATCCCAAATCTCTTTTGCATTCTCAAGACGGCTGATCTTGTTGAACTCCTCGGGACACAAAGCATTGAAGAGAATGTCACAAGCTTGAGCATTGTTCGCAACATCCGCAATTCATCCGCTGTAGCCGCGATCCGAACTTTTCCTTCCTCGAAGAACTCACCTTGCAAGCCAACACAAATAATGCCCCATGCGGCGGGGTTATTTCAAGAATATGCATTTTCATTTTGTGCTTCCAACTAGCAAAATTTGAACCATCAAAGTAAGGACCTCTCTGAAAATTACCCTCACTAGGCGCCATACTCTCCTAGGTTGTGAAACCAAGCTTATGGAGTCAATGCAATGAAACCAATCCAATGGAGACCAAAGCTCGATACCACTTGTAGGATCGAAAGTATGTCTAGAGGGGGTGATTAGACTACTTGACAATTTAAAAGTTTAGCCTTTTGATTAGGACAAGTTTTTAGCAAGTTCACAATGATGATCAAGTCAAGTATCACCCTACACATGCAATTCTAGAGTAATGGCAGCGGAAAGTAAATTGCACATGTAGTAAATAGAGGTGGAGAAGAGCAAACGCAATTTGGAACACGGAGATTTTTCTCGTGGTTCCGATAGGTGGTGCTATCGTCAATCCACGTTGATGGAGACTTCAACCCACGGAGGGTAACGGCTGCGAGAGTCCACGGAGGCTCCACCCACGAAGGGTCCACGAAGAAGCAACCTTGTCTATGCCATCATGGCACGCCCACGGAGGACTAGCCTTACTCGGGGTAGATCTTCACGAAGTAGGCGATCTCCTTGCCCTTACAAACTTCTTGGTTCAACTCCACATCTTGTGGAGGCTCCCAAGCGACACCTAACCAATCTAGGAGGCACCACCCTCCAAAAGGTAATAGATGGTGTTGGTGATGATGAACTCCTTGCTCTTGTGCTTCAAATGATAATCTCCCCAACACTCAACTCTCCTCACTGATTTGGCTGTGGTGGAAGAAAGGATTGAGTGGAAAGCAACTTGGGAAGGCTAGAAATCAAGTTTCATATGGTGGGAGTGGAGCAACTTGATCTCAACACAAGGGTAGGTAGTTTTCTTCTCAGAAATGTAAGGTAGGAGTGGTAGTTCTTTCTGATGGCTCTCTCCACGAATGAAGAGGAGGTGGAGGGGTATTTATAGCCTCCACACAAAATCCAACCGTTACACACATTTGACCAATCTCGGTCAGACCGAAGTTGACAACTCGGTGAGACCGAAAGTTCAAATCTTGTGAATGTTGGGATTTTCGGTGGGACCGAAAATACAATCTCGGTGAGTCCGATTCTTCCAAAGACTAGGGTTTGCCATTCTCGGTGGGACCGACTTTATCATCTCGGTGACACCGATATGATTACAGAAGGTTACAGAAGGTTGGCAACACTAGTTTCGGTGAGACCGAGTTTGGAATCGGAAAATCCGAAATTACTAGGGTTTGGCTATATGGCTGAGGTGGTTCATCTCGGTGTGACTGAGTTTATGGAATCGGTGGGACCGAGATTACTTATGAGTATATGTTGGAATTGAAGATTGTTGATAGTTTGGGAGATAGATCACTAAGCACTTTGAGCAACCAGATCATCATCATAACCTCATCCCCTTTTAATAGTATTGGCTTTCCTATGGACTCAATGTGATCTTGGATCACTAAACCAAAAATAGAGTCTTGAGCTTTTGCCAATGTTTTCCTTAGCATTTTGAGGGGTCCACATCATCAGTCATTGCCATACCCATATCACTGAACTTTCTGAAATGATACTGAAGAAGTTATTAGTTCAATGATATATATGTTGTTATTAATTACCAAAACCACCTGGGGATTAGTTGCACTTTCAGAGTGCCGAAGAGAACCCCCTCCAGCAAGATTCAGCACAGGAGGACGGAGAAGCCAGCCCTCATGAGAGAGCGGCAGACGAAGAGGTAGAGGATGATAATTACATGCCTCCCTCCGGAGACGAGTCAAGCCTCAACGACGACGAATTCGTCGTGCCCGAGGATCCCATCGAACAAGAGCATTTCAAACGCAGGCTAATGGCCACGGCAAACAGCCTAACGAAAAAGCAGTAACAACTTGAGCTGATCAAGACCTGCTAGTCGACAGATGGACTGAAGTCCTTGCGGCCGAAGAGTATGAACTCGAACACCCCTCCAAAAGATACCACAAATGCAAGTTGCTCCCCTGATTAGAGGAGGAGGCATATAAACCTGCATCACCAGAGCGCAATATGGCTGACCGACCACCTCGTGGCCGCGACAGAGAGGCCTTTAGGCCCTCCATTAGAACCGTACCTCGGCACCGCTCGAAAAGTACGAAGCCACGACGGAATGCGCCGGACTTGCGAGACATATTGGAGGATAAGGCAAGACAATCAAGATCGATCTCACGGATCGCGTGGGCATACGATCTTGCGGCGACGACCGTCGCACCGGATCGGCAACTCCGCCGGGCGAACACATGAGACAAAGCTCGTTGGAGCTACGTCGTGATATAGCCCAATATATAGGCGCCGCACACCCACTATGCTTCACAGATGAAGTAATGGATCATCAAATCCCCGAAGGGTTTAAACCCGTGAACATTGAATCCTACGATGGCACAACAGACCCCGCGGTTTGGATCGAAGACTATCTCCTTCATATCCACATGGCCCGTGGTGATGATCTTCACGCCATCAAATATCTCCCACTCAAGCTTAAAGGACCAGCTCGGCATTGGCTTAACAGCTTGCCAGCAGAATCAATTGGGTGTTGGGAAGACCTGGAAGCCACATTCCTTGACAACTTCGAGGGCACATATGTGCGACCACCAGACGCCGATGACCTAAGCCACATAATTCAACAGCCAGACGAATCGGCTAGACAATTTTGGACACGGTTCTTAACAAAGAAAAATCAAATCGTCGACTGTCCGGATGCAGAGGCCCTTGCAGCCTTCAAACATAACATCCATGACGAGTGGCTTGCCGGCACCTAGGACAGAAAAGCGAAATCCATGGCAGCCCTCACATGACCCGCTCATGGGAGAGGACATCTGGCTAGCCCGCGATAACAACCTCGGCAAAAATTCGGCAGTCCGGATACCAAGGACCGCAATGGCGGTCGATCGCAACAAAACAAACGCCGCGTTAATGGCGATAACTGCGAGGATCTGGCGGTCAATGCGGATTCGAGAGCTCTAGACCGGTCGTGGAAAAAGCCATTCAAAAGAACTACTCCGGGTCCGTCCAATTTGGACCGAATACTCGACCGCTCTTGCCAGATACATGGCACCCCCGAAAAACCAGCTAATCACACCAACAGGGATTGTTGGGTATTCAAGCAGGCAGGCAAGTTAATTGCCAAAAACAATGACAAGGGGCTGCATAGCGATGACGAGGAGGAGACCCGGCCGCCGAACAATAGAGGACAGAAGGGTTTCCCCCCACAAGTGCGGACGGTGAACATGATATACGCAACCCACATACCCAGGAGGGAGCGGAAGCGTGCACTCAGGGACGTATACGCGATGCAGCCGGTCGCCCCGAAGTTCAACCCATGGTCCTCCTGCCCAATCACTTTTGATCGAAGGGATCACCCCACTAGTATCCACCACGGTGGATTCGCCGCATTGGTTTTAGACCCAATCGTCGATGGATTTCACCTCACTAGAGTCCTAATGGACGGCGGCAGCAGCCTGAACCTGCTTTATCAGGATACAGTGCGCAAGATGGGCATAGACCCCTCAAGGATTAAACCCACTAAGACGACCTTCAAAGGTGTCATACCAGGTGGAGAGGCCAATTGTACAGGCTCAGTTACACTGGAAGTGGTCTTGGATCCCGGATAACTTCGAAGCGAGAGTTAATCTTGATATAGTCCCGTTCCGCAGCGGCTATCATGCTCTGCTCGGACGAACCGCGTTTGCAAAGTTCAATGCGGTGCCGCACTACGCATACCTCAAGCTCAAGATGCCAGGCCCTCGAGGAGTCATTACGGTCACGGAAACACTGAATGCTTCCTCCGAACGGAGGAACACACAGCGGCTCTCGTGGCAGAAGTATAGAGCAGCCTCTTAAGGCAATTTTCGAGTCCGGCCGTTAAGCGACCGGACACGGCCAAACGCGCCCGGAGTAACTTACAACAAGACCACCTGGCACGTTCCGAGCACGCATAGCAATGCAGCCCCAATCCCAGCCCTCACAAAATTGCTAGACTGGTCCTTCGCGTACATCATTACGCTCTAGAGATACCATGGGAATAGGGGGAGGGGCACGACCACAACAGGCCCAGAGTGCGGCTCAACCACACCAGGGGCTCCCAAGTGTGTCATCCTTTTTCTTTTTTTCTTCTTATCCACAGGACTCCACTTCTAGAGGGCCTGTCCAGCAGTAGACCTGCCGAACTCACGATGCAACAGCCAGGGAAGGAGAAAGGCTACGACGAACACTCAGGTGGTCTCCATTACGAGCATTAAATCTGTTTTATACACCATTCCGCAGCCTACCCACGGAGAGGACATGTTTAATAGTCCCATCCCTTGCTTACCGCACTATTTGTATCGTTCTGCATTCATGGCAGTATTTCTGGAATAAACAATGCATCGCTTTTTGCTTATAATTGCATTTCTTGCTTACACATGTGTTCATTTATGACATGTCGCATCCGTACACTCTGGTACGGCTAAATACACCAGGGGCTTAAGTTCCCCACTTTATGGTGTGATAAGTCCGAACACTTTCACAAGTGCGGCACCCCGAACTTATAGCATTATATGCATCAGCTCCGAATCATGTCTTGGGTCAATAGTTGGGTTTGCGCGGCTCCCATGTTTTGGTATCTTATGTTCCGTTGTATCGGCTAAGGTAGCACTGGGAGAACCACTGCAATTGCGCCCCGGTTGAGCTAGGCGAGCGCCTCAGTGGAGAAAGCTAAAACTGACCATCATGATACGGCGAGAGCTGATCGCTGTTCGAGAGGTTTTTTCGAGTCCCTAAAGACTTATGCCGCTTAGAGCGAGGAACCGGCTTTGTCCGGCCCAGGCGTGGATAGAGCCCCGAACTCGGTCTTCCGAACACTAGGGGCTTCGCCAAAATTTAAAATTATAGAATTCTATGGCTAAGTGAGAGTGTTCAAGCATTATAAGTCCGGTTGCCTCGTTCATTGTGTTGCGCGCCTCCCTAGATGGACACAAACATGGGAACAAGAGCGCTCAAGTTTATCCCGAACACCCCAGCACTAGTGGCATGGGGGCTGAAGCCGACGACTTGCCATCTCTCAGATTTGATAAACGGCCACACAGAAGGTAATATTTTAAATTAACAAGTGTTGCTTAGCGCATATGAACAAAGTTTTCAGCGCACAGGATAACAAAATGCGAGTCTACTCAAATATTACATCTTTGGAGCACTCACCGCAATTATCGGGCACCCTTGAGACACTCTTATAATACATTTGGGCGTGCGATACTCCTTGCCGCCGGTGGCGCGTCCGTCACAAGCTTCTCAGAGTCCATCCTGCCCCAGTGCACCTTTGCACGGGCAAGGGCCCGACGGGCACCTTCAATGCAGGCGTATTGCTTGACGACTTCAACCCAAGGACACGCATCCACCAGCCGCCGCACCAGGCCGAAGTAACTCCAAGGCATGGCCTCCTTGGGCCATAGCCGAACTATGAGGCCCTTCATGGCCTGTTCGGCGACCTTGTGGAGCTCGACCAGCTGCTTCAGCTGGTCGCTAAGGGGCACCGGATGTCGGCCTCAGCATACTGAGACCAGAAGACCTTCTCTGTCGAGCTCCCTCCTCGCCCGGTAAGCGGCAGCATCGGACTGCTGCTGGGGCAAGTCTGCGAGCGCTCCTGGAGAGCTCCGAATTCGGGTATGTAATAGGTAATTCACATTCACATGCTTGCTTTGCATGAAAAATGCCTTACCCACCGTTATTTTCTTCAAATCCTCGATTTCCCGGAGGGCCTTGTGGGCTTCGGCCTTGGCGGCTTTGGCACTCTCAAGAGCCGACGCAAGCTCGGACTCTCGAGTCTTCGAGTCACGCTCCAAACTCTCGTGCTTTTCCATGAGAGCCTGGAGCTCTTACTATACCGCCGCCACCTGCGCCTCCTGCTTCTCTCGCTCGACTCATTCCACGGCCGCATTGCATTCGGCCATGGACACCGCCTCCTTCAGGGTCGCCACCTCGTTTGTGGCCCCTGTAGTACCCACGTTATCCTTGTCATTTCTCTTGCAACCAAATCCTTTTCTGTAAGGTACAAACTTAATATGGTGTTACTCACCTTCCTTGTCCTCGAGCTGCTTCTTGGCATGGCCGAGCTCGCTCTCGGACCGCTCGAGGCTCTGCTTCAAAGCATTGACCTCCGCAGTTAGTGCGGCAGAGGTCAGCAGCGCAGCCTGCAATCCCATATTGACATTTTTTAACAACTCCTGCGTATATCTTTTTAGATCCTCAGTCCGGCTTTTCTTTCCGAACACCGAACCGAGCATCAGGGGCTACTGTCTATGCAGTATTACGTTACATATCTTAAAATTCTTACCTCAAAGCCCGTTAGAAGGCTGCTGGAGGCTTCGGTCAGCCCGCTCTTGGCGAGCTGAACCTTCTGAATCACCGCACTCATGACAGTGCGATGTTCTTCTTCGATGGAAGCGCCATTGAGCGCCTCCAGCAAGTTATCCGGTGCCTCCGGTTGGACAGAGGCCGCCGGTGTCACAGTCTTGCCCTTCTTACGAAGGGGCCGCTCGCCGGACTCCGTAACCACTGCAGGTTCCGGTGCGGAGTCCGGTATAGAGTCTGAGAGGTTGCCTTGCGGCACCTCCGGGGCCTCCTCCTCCTGGCGGGTCCCTTCCCGGGATCCCACCTCGGCGTCGTCGGCGTCATGAGTTGTGGAGGCAGTCGGAAGAGAATCCATATCCGACGTGTCCAAGGACCCGCTCGACGAAACGGGAAGGTCGTCCTTGGCCGGACTACAGGTTGTATGCGGCATCAGAAAGACACCGTGTGGCAAAAAGAAAAATTATAAATTATCTAGGAGTCCGGATACTTACGATCTCGCCAAGGGCTTGGCCCTTGAGGGCCACTCCTCGTTACCGTTGCCAATGTTTGCGGAGCAGTCCGGGGGAAGGGTCCTTCCCTTCTTGGACCCTTCGGCCTCCCTCGTTGGGGAGGCCTTCCTCTTCTTCTCTCGCTCCGCCGGGGGAGAGGCCTCTTTCTTCTCCTCCTCGTCTTCGGGGGAGGAGTCCGCCTCGGAGTCATCGGACGATGAGTCCGATAACACCTAACGCTGGGAACTCCTTCGGGTTCCCGTGGCCTTCTTCTTGGCCTTCTTCTCCGGCACCACGTAAAGTGCCGGGACCAGCAGCCCCGTCAAACGGGTGTCTGCTGGGTCTTCTGGAAGGGGAGCCGGACAGTTAACTTGTCCGGACGTCTTCTGCCAGGCCTGTTAATGGTATCGGGAGTTTACATCCCGCATAGAGTCAAACTATGAAAAAAAGGGGGGGGGGGTCCCGTAAAGGATGACATAGCTTACCTCATCGGCCGGGCGCTGCGTGCTGAATCCGCGATCTTTGGTCGCGGATGCGGGAGCTTCGGCGCCCTTGAACAGCACCCTCCAGGTAGCTTCGTACGTCGTGTCGAAGAGCCCGCTCAAGGTCCGGTGTTGTGCCGGATCAAACTCCCACAAATTAAAGGCCCGTTGCTGGCAGGGGAGAATCCGGCGGACGAGCATCACCTGGATCACATTGACAAGCTTAAGCTTCTTGTTCACCAGGGTCTGAAGACAGGACTAGAGTCCGGTTAGCTCCTCCAAACTACCCCATAGCAAGCCCTTCTCTTTCCAGGAGGTGAGCTGCATGGGGATGCCAGATCTGAACTCGGGGGCCGCTGCCCATTTAGGGTCACGCGGCTCGGTGATGTAGAACCACCCCGATTTCCACCCTTTGATGGATTCCACGAAGGCACCCTCAAGCCAAGTAACGTTGGGCATTTTGCCCACCATGGCACCTCCGCACTCTGCTTGGCTGCCCTTCACAACCTTCGGCTTGACATTGAAGGTCTTTAGCCACAAGCCGAAGTGGGGCTGGATGCAGAGGAAGGCCTCGCACACAACGATAAACGCCGAGATGTTGAGGATGAAGTTTGGGGCCAGATCATGGAAGTCCAGGCCGTAGTAGTACATGAGCCCCCGGACAAAGGGGTGGAGTGGGAAGCCCAGCCCGCGGAGGAAGTGCGGAAGGAATATGACCCTCTCATGAGGCCTGGGGGTGGGGATGAGCTGCCCCTCGTTGGGCAGCGGTGCGCGATGTCATTGGACAGATATCCGTGCTGCTGCGGCTTCTCGATGTGCCCCTCCGAACGGAGGAGGCCATCCACTGCCTCCGCTCCGGACATGGCTAGAGAAGGTTGAGGTGAGATGTGCGGACTTGGGCGCTGGAGCTCGAGTCTTGTGGAGATGGATAAGCAAAGGAGGAAGAAGGCGAGGTAAAGGGTGGATCCTTATCCCTTATATGTGGGCGGATGAAACTATGCGTCCCTACTAGCCTGGTAAAACTCGCTTATCTCCCAAGCGCCGCAACCAATGGCGCGGTTGGGTTACCACGTCCGTATTGATGGGAATCCGGAATAAGGGAACACGATCTCGCTTCGACAAGACGTGCCAAGGAAACTGCTTCGCTAAACGCGCTGAGGTGGTATAATAAAAACAATTCAAATAAGGCTTGGTAGTGGTGTGACGTCACGCCACAAAGTACGTCAGCAGATTGAACTTGTGTAAATATTATTCTCTCTACGGTGGTGCGTGGAATTTATTTTGCGAGCGGACACTATCTGGCGTTCACAATCTTCTATAAATTATTGGAGGAGGAACCCGCCTTGCAATGCGAAGACAATATCGCGCGCGGACTCGTCGTCATTGAAGCCCGGGTTAGGGGACTCTTGAGGTAGTCTGGACTAGGGGTGTCCGGATAGCGAACTATCATCATCGGCGGACTCCAAGACTATGAAGATACAAGATTGAAGACTTCGTCCGTGTGCGGATGGGACTTTCCTTGGCGTGGAAGGCAAGCTTGGCAATCTGGATATGTAGATCTCCTACCATTGTAACCGACTCTGTGTAACCCTAGCCCTCTCCGGTGTCTATATAAACTGGAGGGTTTTAGTCCGTAGGACACAATCACAACAACAATCATACCATAGGCTAGCTTATAGGGTTTAGCCTCCTTGATCTCGTGGTAGATCCACCCTTGTACTACCCATATCATCAATATCAATCAAGCAGGAGTAGGGTTTTACCTCCATCAGAGGGCCCGAACCTGGGTAAAAACATCGTGTCCCTTGTCTCCTATTACCATCCGCCTAGACGCACAGTTCGGGACCCCCTACCCGAGATCCGCCGGTTTTGACACCGACACCTTCTATGACAGATCCAAAGGCAAGATATTCGTTGCTAAGAATGGATCCTTTCTAGAGAAGGAGTTTCTCTCGAAAGAATTGAGTGGGAGGAAAGTAGAACTTGATGAGGTAACTATACCTTATCCTGAATTGGAAAATAGTTCATCACTAAAATCAGTTCCAGTGATTCCTACACCAATTAGTGAGGAAGCTAATGATGATGATCATGAAACTTGATCAAGTTACTCTGAGAACCTCGTAGGTCTTCAGAGTACGGTCCGCACCAGAGTGGTACAGTAATCCTATTCTGGAAATCATGTTACTATTCCATGATGAACCTACGAACTATGAGGAAGCGATGATGAGCCCAGATTCCGCAAAATGGCTGGAGACCATGAAATCTGAGATGGGATCCATGTATGAAAACAAAGTATGGACTTTGATTGACTTGCCCGATGATCGGCAAGCCATAGAAAATAAATGGATCTTCAAGAGGAAGACGGACACTGATAGTAGTGTTACTATCTACAAAGCTCGACTTTTTGTAAAAGGTTTTTCGACAAGTTCAAGGTGTTGAATACAATGAGATTTTCTCACTCGTATCGATGCTTAAGTCTGTCTGAATCATGTTAGCAATTGCCACATTTTATGAAATCTGGCAAAAGGATGTCGAAACTGCATTCCTTAATGAATTTATTAAAGAAGAGTTGTATATGATGCAACCAGAAGGTTTTGTCAATCCTAAAGGTGCTAACAAAGTGTGCAAGCTCCAGCGATCCATTTATGGACTGGTCCAAGCCTCTGGGAGTTGGAATATACGCTTTGATGAGTTGATCAAAGCATATGGTTTTATCTGAGACTTTTGGAGAAGCTTTGTATTTACAAGAAAGTGAGTGGGAGCTCAGAGCATATCTGATATTATATGTGTACGACATATTGTTGATTGGAAATGATATAGAATTTCTGGATAGCATAAAAGCATACTTGAATAAAAGTTTTGCAATGAAATACCTCTGTAAAGCTACTTACATATTAAGCATCAAGATCTATTGAGATAGATCAAGACGCTTGATAAGATTTTCAATGAACACATACCTTGACAAGTTTTTGAAGTAGTTCAAAATGGAACAGTCAAAGAAAGAGTTCTTGCCTATGTTGCAAAGGTGTGAAATTGAGTAAGACTCAAATCCCGACCATGGCAGAAAATAGAAAAGAGAATGAAAGTCATTCCCTATGCCTTAGTCATAGGTTCTATAAAGTATGCTATGCTATGTACCAGACCTATTGTATACCTTGCACTGAATTGGGCAATAGAGTACAATAGTGATCTAGGAGTAGATCACTGGACATTGGTCAAGAATATCCTTAGTGAGGACTAAGGAAATATTTCTCGATTATGGAGGTGATAAAAGAGCCCGTCGTAAAGAGTTACATCGGTGCAAGCTTTTACACCGATCCAGATGACTCTAAGTCTCAATCTGGATACATATTGAAAGTGGGAGCAATTAGCTAGAGTAGCTCCGTGCAGAGCATTGTAGATATAGAATATTTGCAAAATACATATGGCTCTGAATATGACAGACCCGTTGACTAAGATTCTCTCACGAGTAAAACATGAGCACACCTTAGTACTCCTTGGGTGTTAATCACATAGCGATGTGAACTAGATTATTGACTCTAGTAAACCCTTTGGCTGTTGGTCACATGAAGATGCGAACTATGGGTGTTAATAATATACAGATATGAATATTGGTGTTAAATCACATGGCGATGTGAACTAGATTATTGACTCTAGTGCAAGTGGGAGACTGAAGGAAATATGCCCTAGAGGCAATAATAAAGTTATTATTTATTTCCTTATTTCATGATAAATGTTTATTATTCATGATATAATTGTATTAACCGGAAACATCATACATGTGTGAATACATAGACAAACATAACGTCACTAGTATGCCTCTTCTTGACTAGCTCATTAATCAAAGATGGTTATGTTTCCTAACCATAGACATGTGTTGTCATTTGATTAATGGGATCACATAATTAGGAGAATGATGTGATTGACATGACCCATTCCGTTAGCTTAGCACTTGATCATTTAGTATATTGCTATTGCTTTCTTCATGACTTATACATGTTCCTGTAACTATGAGATTATGCAACTCCTGTTTACCGGAGGAACACTTTGGGTGCTACCAAACGTCACAACGTAACTGGGTGATTATAAAGGAGTACTACAGGTGTCTCCAAAGGTACATGTTGGGTTGGCGTATTTTGAGATTAGGTTTTGTCACTCTGATTGTCGGAGAGATATCTCTGGGCCCTCTCGGTAATGCACATCACTATAAGCCTTGCAAGCAATGTAGCTAATGAGTTAGTTACGGAATGATGCATTACGTAACGAGTAAAGAGACTTGCTGGTAACGAGATTGAACTAGGTATTGGATACCAACGATCGAATCTCGGGCAAGTAACATACCGATGACAAAGGGAACAACGTACGTTGTTATGCGGTTTGACCGATAAAGATCTTCGTAGAATATGTAGGAGCCAATATGGGCATCTAGGTTCCGCTATTGGTTATTGACCGAGAATAGTTCTAGGTCATGTCTACATAGCTCTCGAACCCGTAGGGTCCGCACGCTTAACGTTACGATGATAGTTTTATTATGAGTTTATAAGTTTTGATGTACTAAAGTTTGTTCGGAGTCCCGGATGTGATCACGGACATGACGAGGAGTCTCGAAATGGCCGAGACATAAAGATTGATATATTGGAAGCCTATGTTTGGACATCAGAAGTGTTCCGAGTGAAATCGGCATTTTACCGGAGTACTGGGGGTTACCAGAACCCTCCCGGGGGTTATTGGGCCTTCATGGGCCCTAAGGGAGAAGAGGAGAGGAGGCAAGAGGTGGGATGCGCCCCCTCCCCTCCCTAGTCCGAATAGGACAAGGAGAGGGGGGCGGCGCCCCCCCTTTCCTTCCCCTCTTCCTCCTGCTTCCCTCTTCTCCTACTCCAACTAGGAAAGAAGGGAGTCCTACTCTCGGTGGGAGTAGGACTCCCCCTTGGCGCGCCCTCCTTGGCCGGCCGCCCCCTCCCCCTTGGCTCCTTTATAGACGGGGACAGGGGGCACCCTAGGACACACAAGTTGATCTACAGATTGTTCCTTAGCTGTGTGTGGTGCCCCCCTCCACCATATTCTACCTCGATCATATCGTCGCGGAGTTTAGGCGAAGCCCTGCGCCGGTAGAGCATCATCATCTTCATCACGCCATCGTGCTGATGGAACTCATCCCCGACACTTTGCTGGATCGTAGTTCGGGGATCATCATCGAGTTGAACGTGTGCTGAACTCGGAGGTGTCGTACGTTTGGTACTTGGATCGGTCAGATCGTGAAGACGTACGACTACATCAACCGCGTTGTCATAACGCTTCCTCTTACGGTCTACGAGGTTACGTGGACAACACTCTCCCCTCTCGTTGCTATGCATCACCATGATCTTGCGTGTATGTAGGAATTTTTTTTTGAAATTACTACGTTCCCCAACACACTTTGCTTATCATAAGAGACCGTTTCGGCCTGTCCTTTTCCTCAAAAGGATTGGGCTAACTTGCTGCACTTTTGTTACGATTACCGTTACTTGCTGGTTACAAATTATCTTGCTATCAAACTACTCTATACTTATAACTTTAGTGCTTGTAGATATTATCTTGCTGAAAACCGCTTGTCATTTCCTTTTTCTCCTCGTTGGATTCGACAATCTTACTTATCGAAAGGACTACGATTGCTCCCCTATACTTTTGGGTCATCAAGGCTCTTTTCTGGCGCTGCTGCTAGGGAGTGAAGCGCTCTTGGTAAGTGGAAATTGGTAAGGAAAAATTATTACTACATGCTAAAATTTATTGTCACTTGTTACTATGGAGAACAATCCTTTGAGGGGTTTGTTCGGGGTATAATCATCTCGATCGGAACCACAATTAGTTGCCCCTCAACCCGCTGCACCTACTGAAAATACTGAATATGAAATTCCTTTGGGTATGATAGAACAACTGCTGGCCAATCCTTATGTAGGAGGTGGAACCGAACATCCTGATATGCACTTGATATATGTGGAAGAAATTTGTGGATTATTTAAGCTTGTAGGTTTACCCGGAGATGAAGCTAAGAAGAAGGTTTTCCCTTTATCTTTGAAGGGAAAAGCATTGACATGGTATAGGCTATGCAATGATATTGGATCTTGGAATTGGAATCGGTTGAAATTTGAATTCCATGAAAAAAATTATCCTATGCAATGATATTATGATTTTTGGCCTCGTGAAGGAGAAATTATTGCTCTAGCTTGGGGGAGGATTAAGTAAATGTTATATTCATGCCCCAATCATGAGCTCTCAAGATAAATTATTATTCAGAACTTTTAAGCTCGGCTTTCTCATAATGATCGATCCATGCTCGATACTTCTTGCACTTGTTCCTTTATTAAGAAGGCTATTGAATTCCGGTGGGATCTTTTAGAAAGAATTAAATGCAACTCCAAAGATTGGGAACTCAATGAAGGTAAAGAGTCAGGTATTAAGCTTAAGTTTGATCGTGTTAAATCTTTTATGAATACCAATGCTTTTCAAAACTTTAGCACTAAATATGGACTAGACTTTGAGATAGTAGCCTCCTTTTATGAATCTTTTGCTACTCATGTTTATCTCCCTAAAGAGAAGCGGTTTAAATATCATCCCCATATTAAAGAAGAAATTAAAGAACCGGTAGTTGCTTAGAATAAACTATCATTTACAATGTTGATCCAGTTGTTCCAACTGCTTACGTCGAGCAACCACCTTTCCCTGTTAGGATGAAGGAACATGCTAATGTTTCAACTGTGGTCAATAAAAGTTATATTAGAACACCTAAACCAGCTGAACAAATCAAGGTAGAACCTAGTGTTGCTATGGTTAAGGATCTCCTGGTTGAAAACATAGATGGGCATGTTATTTACTTCTGTGATGAAGCTGCTAGAATTGCCAAACTCGATGAAAAAGATAAACATGGACCTGTTGTTGGCATGCCTGTTGTCTCAGTTAAGATAGGAGATCACTGTTATCATGGTTTATGTGACACAGGTGCTAGTGTGAGTGCTATTCCTCTTACTTTATATCAAGAAATTATGAATGACATAGCACCCGCTGAGATAGAAGACATATATGTTACTATTAAACTTGCTAATAGAGACACCATCACACCACCTGGGATTGTTAGAGATGTTCAAGTCTTGTGTGGGAAAATAAATTACCCTACTGATTTTCTTGTTCTTGATTCCCCACAGGATGACTTTTGTCCCATTATCTTCGGTAGACCTTTCTTGAACACCATTAATGCTAAAATAGATTGTGAGAAACAAACTGTGGGTGTTAGTTTTGGTGATGAGTCTCATGAGTTTAATTTTTCCAAGTTTAGTAGAAATCATCATAAGAAATAATTGCCTAGCGAGGATGAAATTATTGGTCTTGCCTCTATTGTTGTACCTCCTACTGATCCTTTAGAACAATATCTGCTAGACCATGAAAATGCACTACAAAAAAAAGACACATCCGTGACATTTTGGGCCGAACGAAATTTTTTCTGTCATACATATGACACTTCTATGACGATAATTGTGACAAAACCCGGTGTCATCATAGATGTGGTGGGCTCCTACTTCTATGACAAAAAATCATGACAAAAAATGGGCTTTTCGTCCTGGGCGGGCCGGAGACGCAGCTGCATGACATTCTTTGGGCCCTCCATGACGGAAAAAACCATGGTAGAAGCAAGGGGGAGAAAAATTTCGGGGAGTTCCCGGTTACGGTGGGAGGTCGGGTGCCGAGCGATGCTGCGTTCTCTCAGACACGTGCTGGCGTGTGTGCGGCGTTAGCTCTAATGAACCCGAAGCGAGGCTTTGGGCTCTAATCGAACCCGGCGATTGCACTATAGGCTACGCGTTCATTGAACCCGAGCGATCGATCGATGGTCGTTAATCGAACCCGATCAGCGATTCGCCGCTCTTGTTGCTAATCAAGCCGATCGATTGGATGAGCGATGGCGTTATGGGGGGTGATGAGCGGGAGCGGCGGCGTTGCCTCCGGATGAATAGGACCCGGTGGTGTGGAGGGTTGGATGAGCGATGAGCGGTGGAGGGAGCCCATGGAGGGTGGTTGAGCAGAACCCGTGGTGTGGAGGGCTGGATGAGCAGTGAGCGGTGGAGGGGTGCCCGTGGAGGGTGGTTGAGCAAGAGCGGTGGAGTAGGCGGTGGAGGATGGATGAACAGGAGCCCGTGGAGGCTGGAGGAGGTCGACGGTAGCCCGTGGAGGCTGGAGGAGGTCGACGGTAGAGATGAACAGTATCCCGTGGAGTCCCGTTTTGTGATACGCCACACCCCTCCCGATGAACAGGACCCCCATTTCGACCGTAGGAGGTCCGTTCCGTCCGTTTTGCGGTACGCCACACCCCTCCCGATCAATAGGACCCCATTTCGATCGTAGGAGGTCCGTTTCGTACGTTTTGAGGTACGCCACACCCCTCCCGATCAACAGGACCCCTGTTTCGACCGTAGGAGGTCCATTTCCTCCATTTTGCGGACGCGGATTCCCTCGATCAACGGGACCCGTTACGAGCGTAGGAGGCCCGTTTCTCTGTTATGCAGACGCCGGGCCTCGTTCCATCGTCATTCCGTCCAAGCCCTCCCGATGAACACGACCACGCATTCCGTTCCGACCCAGCCGGTTGGCTCCCACGCGTTCTGTTACCTCCCGATGAACACGACACATTCAGTTGCCTCCCCATGAACACGAGCATTCCGTTGCCTCCCCATGAACACGACGCATTCCATTGCCTCCCCATGAACACGACAACGACGATGTTTCTCCGTTCCGACCCAGCCATGTACACGAGCCCTCGCCGTACGTATGCGCGAGTAGGCGTTTGTCACATCCCTAGCTTCTGGTGCTGCCTAGTGTTTGCATTTTGCTTGCATCATGTTTAACTTTCACGAAAATTTGAAATGGGGATGTTCAAACCCTAGTATAAAAGGAATCCAGCAGGTTCAACTAAAATATTTTTCAGTGAACCCAAATGGCCTTCAAAAATGTTCATCATTTTTGGAAAATGCTGAAAACAACAACCAGAGGTGATGCACATTTTTGCATGACATTTTGGATTGTTGAATTAACACATATTAAATTTTTGAATTGGAGCAAATAAATACTATAAATACTTTATTGCTCCAATAATTCTGATTTTTGTTGAGGGGCTTTGGAATAATCCTTTTAGTCCCCGCAAAATTTATCAGAAGCAACAAAATTAGTTTGGTTCAAAAACCAAATTAAAAAAAATGTCAGAAATAGAAAACAGAAGAGAGAGAGAAGGACTAACCTAGCGCTTGCCTCAGGCCCACTTACCTGGTGGCCCAGCAGAATCGGCCCAGCCCACCAGGGGCGCCTTGGTCTTCTTCCACCTCTGCCAGTAGGCAGTGGCGTGTCGACACGCGCGCGATCGCCGTGGGCTCCTCCCTACCTGCCTCACGCCCTCCAGGCCCTTCCAGCGCCACGGAGACGGCCAAGCACCCCCCAGGCCCTCTCACTCTCTCCCCAAGCTCCTCTCCTCCTCTGGCTATCTCGCACGCTACCACCGAGCACTATCGCCGCCGCCGATGAACACTACCGCGGCCATCGCCTCTCCCTCGTCCCCTCGAGCAGTCCAGAAGCTCCACTGCATCTTCCTCGACCTTCTCCATCGAGCTACACGACACCGGAGGCCCTGCTTCACCGTCCAAGTTGTCGTCTTCAACCTTCGGCCGCCCAGATCGCCGGCGCCCGTTCGTCGTCTCTGACTCGTCCCCGAGCCCGCTGAGCTTCTCCCCCGACCCCTTGTGAGCTCCTTCACCTTCCCCTATGCTCGCCCCCCTCCGTATCTCTCTGCTAGCCCGATTCCGTGGGAGCTGAGAGCTCATCGCCGCCGGCCATGATACCGCCGTCGTTTTAGCCACCACAGCTCGCGCCTGAGCGCGCCAACGCGTTTAGTGCCTTCCCAGGAGCACACCGCTCCCACCAGAGCCTCCCCTAGAGCACCGCAACGCCGAACCCGAGCTCGCCGAGCTCGCCCGAGCTTCGGCTGCCGCCTAGCTTGCCGCTGCCACCGCCATAGTGCACCCCAGCCGCTGCCGCTCGTTGCGTTGGACGCGGGAGAGCCTGGGCTTCACATTCATGCCATCCGCCGTTGATTTGGTCGCCGGAGGAGCGTTTCCGACGCCCTCCGCCATCTCTGGCGTCGCCGGCGACGAGCCACGGGTTAACTCCGGCGAGTTTGACCCTGGTTGACCAGATTTGACTCCCCTCTGAGTCACTGACACGCGGGCCCAGCCCTACTAACTAATCTTGGATTAGTGCTAATTAAACCAGGATAGTTTAGTTACTAACTGACCTACGGGTCCCACTGGTCAGTTTGACCTGGGCCGTCCGTTGACCTGCTGACGTCACTAGTACGTCATGCTGACGCAGTTAATTATTTTGTGGATTTATTCTTATATAGGAAATTCCAGAAAATAGCCAAAACTTCTAAAAATCATAGAAAATAAACCGTAGCTCCAAATCAAACAAATTATATATGAAAAATGATCAGAAAAATCCAATCTATCCATCTGTACTATTTTCATGCATGTTTAAATAACTTAACCTTGCTGTTTAGTGCAAAACATGATAAGGCACGATTTAAATTCATAATTTGAGTTTGGGATTGAACCTTTGGTTCAAAATGACCCAAGTCCATCTAGTTGTTGCACTAGGCCAACACACTCATATTGCCATGTCATATTCATGCATCATATTGTTGCATTGCATTGATTGTGCTTTCTCTGTGTTGCCGGTATTTGTCCCCTCTCGATAGACATGGTTCCGACGATGAGTTCGATGACACCGATGAAGAACTATATTATCTTCAGAAGTGCCAGGCAAGCAAAAACCCCTTGTTCATTTCGATACAATCCCACTCTCTTGCTCCTGCTCTCTTTTACTACTTTAGGACAACAACGTTTCAACTGTTACATGCTGCGGTAGCTGAACCCCTTTCCTCTGCATGACCTGTCATTGCCACAGTAAATAGATGAAACCCACTAGCATGAGTAGGAGTTGTTTGAGCCCTGATGTGCCTACTCATTCATCCTTGTTTGTCATGCCTGCTATTGCTTAGAGTTGAGTCAGGTCTGATTCATCGGGGATGAATTGGAGTGTGGTGAACATGTCCTACTGCTGAGAGCTAAGTGTGTGAATATGATTTGGTAAAGGTAGCGGTGAGAAGCCATGTAGGAGTACATGGTGGGTTGTCTCATTGAAGCCGTCCTCAGGAACTGAGTTCTGTGTTTGTGATCCATGAACAGTTACTACCACGCATTGGAATGCTTAATTGCCCGTCTCGACTTATTAATCAACTTGATCTCTGTCCAGGAGTTGCAAGTAGCTTCTCGTGTTTGTAGGTAGTGTCAGTAGTCTACCAAGTGGCACCCGGTATAGGTGGGCTTGGGAAAGACTAGGCACAGTGGCCCGGTGTACCAAGTGACACCCGGATGGTGGGCTTGGGAACCCTGCACACATCGTTTGGGGCCGTGAGCGACACCCCGACCGGATCTCCTTGCGGATGGAACCCGAATAGGCGATAAACACGGACGAGACTTGTGTGGTTAGTCGGTCGTGGCCAACACCCTCATTGGGTTTCCGCTGAAGGTTCCAAGTACATGTCGTAAACGGCGATAAGTGGTGAGCGTGTGTGATGAAGTACACCCCTGCAGGGTTAACATCATCTATTCGAATAGCCGTGTCGGCGGTAAAGGACTTTTCGGTTGCCTGTACAGTTCATAGACAAGTGAAAGTGGATACTCTAAAATGCGCAAGATAAGCGTGAGTGCTATGGATGGCGTTCTCATAGGGAGACGGGAGCGGATCCATAGTGGTGTATTGATATGGTGAATATGTGGACTCGTGTGCGCCACCTCAAAATAGTTACTTGCAGTCGTATTTTAGGATAGCCACTGAGTCAAAGCTGGCTTGCTGCAGTTAAACCCCACCATCCCCTTTGTTGATAATGATGCATATGTAGTTAGTTCTGATGTAAGTCTTGCTGGGTACATTGGTACTCACGTTTTCCTATTTTACGTTTTTGCAGAGACTTCCGTCTCACTAGTGGTTCCGCATGGACTTCGACATTTAGCTTGTTGCCTCAGCTACGATCTTGTGCCCTCGGCAGGATCTGGTAGTTAGTCAGACTTCTCAGCCTTTTATGTTTGTAGTTGTCTGTACTCAGACATGTTAAGCTTCCGCATGTTCTTTGACTTGTATGCTCTGAATGTTGGGTCGTGAGACCCATGTTTGTAATATCTCGCTCCTCGGAGCCTATTGAATAAAATACTTGAGTTGTAGAGTCATGTTGTGATGTCATGTTGTATTTGCACATATCGAGCATATTGTGTGTATGTTATTGAAATGCTTGGTATGTGTGGGATCTGACTATCTAGTTGTTTATCCTTGGTAGCCTCTCTTACCGGGAAATGTCTCCTAGTGCTTCCACTAAGCCTTGGTAGCTTGCTCTTGCTCCAGTAACACTTAGGCTGGCGGCATGTGTCCTTCTTCGTTCTGTGTCTATCCCTTCGGGAAATGTCACGCGGTGTCACCGGAGAGTCTGTTAGCTGCTACAACCCGGTTTACGAGTCCTGCTAGCCCAGCTTGCTACAGCCGGATTCACTCGATGATGACCGACACGTTCGTTCTTTGGGTCATGTATGCTGTCCTGTAAGTTAGTGCCACTTTGGGTTTACGACTAGCCATGTCAGCCGGGCTCCTTATCATATGGGTGCTAGCGACACTATCATATACGTGTGCCAAAAGGCGCAAACGGTCCTGGGCAAAGGTAAGGCGACACCTGTGGGAATACTGTGCGTGAGGCCGCAAAGTGATATGAGGTGTTACATGCTAGATCGATGTGGCATTGAGTCGGGGTCCTGACAGCGTTCGAGACCCCGCCCGTATGTACATATACATGGCCATATTTTCTTTCTTGCACCCTGGCCGCTGTACGTACGTGTACATGCCACGTGCGCGCCTCTACTACGACACGTGCACGCCTCTACATCCACCAGTATATATGTACGTACACGTTCACGACTAGAATGACAACGCTACGTACGCTTCGACCAGGTGGGCCCCGACTGTCAGGCACTTCCTTGCGTGTGAAGATGTAGCTGGTGGGTCCCAGCAGTCAGGGGGGCAAATCGTGTTGTTTTTTTTTGCCCGGAGGCACTTCCTTGCGTGCGAAGGTGTAGCTGCTGTGTCCCAGCATTTAGGGGGCGAATCATTTTTTTGCCCGGACGCACTTCCTTGCGTGCGAAGGTGTAGCTGGTGGGTCCCAGCAGTCGGGGGGCGAATCGTTTTTTTTCGGACGCACTTCCTTGCGTGAGAAGATGTAGCTGGTGGGTCCCAGTAGTCAGGGGGCGAATTGTTTTTTCGGATGCACTTCCTTGCGTGCGAAGATGTAGCTCGTGGGACCTAGCAGTCAAGGGGTGAATCATTTTTTTCGTGAAATACGGTGGCCCGTCTTATGGGTCCCCGCTGTCAGGTGGAGGAATAATTATTTTGCGCGTAATAAGGAGGCACTTCCTTGCGGCTGCCGTGGACCCGGTATCGCCTCTCCACGTCTGATCCACGTCCGATGGAAGTCGTTCCTTGACCACATTGACCACGCCGCGCCGAGAGCACCACGGCGGTGGACGACGGCGAGCCTAGGAAGGGAAGATGCGAGCTGGGGAAAAGAGCGCGGTGGATGCACACGCGGAGAGGAGTACGAGGGTTCACTGGTTTGGCTGCGCTGCCGTCGCCGCAGAATAACAGGGGGTGTGGTTGAGTGGAGGGATGGCTTGGCCAGCGGTGGGAGTAGTAGGGGGCGATGAGGCCTACGCGGCAGCACAACCGACCATGGGAGGCAGGAGCAGGCGGCACGACCGCCGCTGCTTTGGGAGGCTGGAGCAAGAAGACCAGAGGTTGAAGAAGCACGACGGCCGTTGGATGGACATCGTACGGTCACTGCAGCTAGAATCGTTTATATTGATTAAGTTGACAAAGCCCTTGGTACGTCAACTTAGTAGGCCCACAGGTCAGCTTCCGAAATGGTGCGCCCCAGATGTCAGGGGGAGGAATCATTTTTTGGGCGGGGGAAGCTAGAATATCCGAGATTGAAGAAGAAGCACGGCATCCGTTGGATGGACATCCAACGCCACTGCTGCTAGAACAGTGTGTTGACTATAAGTTGACAAAGCCTTGCATACGCGTCAACTCTGTTTTTTAGGGGACGCGCCAACTTAGTAAGGCCAGAAGTGTGTGGCAGAGAACTTATAGCCCATTTGAGATTTGTAAGAATGTGTAGCCCATTTTTGAATTCTAATGGAATGTACTACATCCCATTTACAGTTTGTTAAAAGTACAACCCATTTCAACCAACCGTTCAAAACATAATTCAATAAAATTTCCCACATTTTGATGGGATCCGAAATATTTTTATCCCGAAATTTCTAGTCAGATTAAATACTATTTCAATATAAATTTATATTACATAAAAATCCAACGAAACATTGCGCTCGGAACAATTAATGAAATTAAAATTTTCAATATCCAAAAATAATATTTTATAAAGTAATCACGTGTTTGGTGCAATTTTTTATAGTTACTGCCCAGTTTTTATAATTACATCCCATTTATTATTTCTTAAAGCCCATTTTCTTGTTAAGCCTAATGCATCCCTCCTAGGAAAGATTTGCAGCCCAGCGAGGCAGAGAATAACAACTTAAACTTGCCTGGGTATTCCTAAAAAAAGTATAGCTGGGCTAGCCATTTTCAGCTTGAAAAAAATTAATATCTGGGCTGGATATCTGGCCCGGGCTAGACGAGCCACAGCCCGCCCAGTTAATACCTGCAGCGATGTTTTCGTTGTTATTCAGAGGAGAAAAATTAATATCTGGGCTAAACATCAAAAAACTCTGCAGTGCTCACACCTCAAAAACACAAATACTGCTCGAGTTGCTTAGTCCCAGCTGTCGGCCGCTTCTTGTGCAATTCTCTCGTTTATTGACTACTCCCTCCTTTCCGGTTTATAGTGCTCAATTCAAAAATCTCACCAATCAAGGTAGATGGCGAGTGGTGGAATACTTTTTGTAGTTTTGCAAAAGCACCTAATTAATGCTCTTGTTATCCTCAAAAAATTATGTTTATCAATGCATTAATTGCAATGCATGGATGCATAAAGTACAAGCATTGGTCATTTTTCTCTTAATACTTGCATGGAATGATTTAATGCACCTTGGAATCTGAACATGTGATGGAAAATAACCAAATTTAGCCTTATAAAATGGAAAAACTAAAATTATGAGATAAGCCCTATAAACCGGAAAGGAGCGAGTACATAAGTTGACAATGGTGTGGGATCGTGATGTCAGGAAACCAGGAGGAAGCAAAATAAATTAAATATATATATATGTATGTATGTATGTATGTATGTATATATATATATATATATAATAAGGAGGCACTTGCGTACGTGAGGCTATGGACCTGGTGGGTCCCCATTGTCATCCTCTACAAGTAAAGTCATCTCCTCGCCCGCGCTCGCTTTCCGCCCGAAACAGTTAGCGCTGCCCGCCCCGCTTCCCGGTGCAGGCGATTGCTCCGCCTTCAAATGACACAAGTGTCGTCCGTCCGTCCATCTGCCGCCCACATTAATGATATGCGGTTGCCGAGGCGGCTACTCCGGCGCCACACGTTCGTCCCCCTGCCCGCCCACCATTGCTATATAAACTGCTGCGCCGGCCATAGCCGCAGTCATCCACATCCGTTCCCTTTCTCCTGTCCACACCACTACTGCCCACCATGGCTTCCTCGCGCTCCAGCGCTCTTCAGGACGGGTGGACAACGGACCACAAGGAGATGGAAGCCATTGCTGTCGACCGGCTGGCCGACAGGCAGCCGGATGACGACGACGTCCCAATGGAGAACATGGTAGTCGACGATCCGGCGCCAACCCCCTCCTCCGCGCCATCCTCGCTAGTGCATTGCACCATGACCATCGGCGAGGCCCGTGCCCAATATATGGACAGGGTGAGGCAGATGCATGAGGAGCAGTTCCGGGAGGCGCAGGCCACCGCCGCCTACAACCACCATCTCCTCCAGGAGCACCTGCAAGCGGAGGAGCAGATCACCGTGGAGCGGGCTGAGCAGGAGGCGTTGCTCGACTCGTACCACTCCGCCCGCAAGGGCCACCTCGAGTGCTGGCGATACCGCATGCTGGTGCCGGAGACTGCGGACGCCTACAAAGAGGCTAGCAAAGAGAGCGATGAAGCGGGCGAGGCGCTGTTTGGCAAGACCGAGGACGAGGTAGAGGACAATGCTGGCTCCGACAAGTCCCCGCTCCGCTGGCGACGATGAGGCCCTGCTCCGCCGAGGCCCCGCGGCGCCAACAACAAGGCAGAGGACACCGCCGGCTCCGCCGAGGCCTCGCCCCGCCAACAATGAGGCAGAGGACATTGTCGTCTCAGCCGAGGCCCCACCCTGCCGGCAACGTGGGGGAGGATTTCCACCGCTCCGCTGAGGCGCCGCCCACCGGCAACGAGACAAAGGACATCGCCGACTCCGCCGAGGCCCCGCCCCGCTACCAACGAGGCCGCGCCACATAGAAAACGAGGAAGAGTAGAACACGGTAGGTAGCCGCCGCTCGGGTCCAAGTAAGGCCACCGCTGCTACCCTCCGGTTGAAGCCAAGTTAGGTGGGTTGACCATTGACGGCCGGTTAGCTTCTTGGCGGCAACGTGGAGTCGGAGAGCTACGCTGGAGAAGAACGCTGCTTCTACTTAACTGCTGGTGCAGTTGGCTGACTGACACGTGGGCCCAACAGGCCACATGTTAGTTACGCAACTGCACCTGCAGTTAAGTCACTAAAGCTTCTGTTCGGCTCAGCGGGACACAGGTGGGTAGCTTCGTTTAATTAACTATACCTCCAGCGCACCCCTTTTTAGTTGAAGAATGTATGAAATGTAATGAAATCCGGCATGTTTATATGAAATCCGACCGTGTATTAATGAATTTATTTCGATTACTTCGAATTCCTGTATCACTGGCATTGGATGAACATGCAAAACAATATGTACTAGCATTATTCCCAGGGTGATCACCTCGTTTGCAGCAGTTTCACATGTACTCCCTCCGGTCCTTTCTAGTCTGCATACAAGTTTTGTCTGCAGTCAAAGTATCTCTACTTCGACTAATATTATACAAAAGAGTATGCACTTTCACAATGTGTGAAGTAAAAAGGAACAGAAGGAGTACAAAGAGTTTGAGCATCTTTTTAGCGTTTCTGTACATTGCAATCAAACACACAGGCCTGGCAATTCATAGAGAACATTCAAAACATTCAATGATTATGCATCTCAGCAACTCACATGTCAAAGGCAATATTTACTTCACAACTAAAGAATAAAGAAAAAATTGATCGACGCTGCTGACAGCAAAGGGCGTCCCATTCGAAAATATCAAACGCATGTCTTGCTAAAATCAATGAGCAAAATTTGACAAGGTTATCCCATTCCAAAATATCAAATGCCTACGATTGTGGAATGGGCAGGGTTTGCCATCAGTTCGGACATTGACATGGCACCTCGTGCTAAATAAACCAGCTGTTCTTTTTGTGCGTTCCACCAAAATCAACCAAATTCGCAAGATAGCTTGTATGATTTCACCCTTATATGTTGCAACGCCTTGAACTTATCGGCACCTCCTTTCTTGTGGTGGAAATGAATGATTCAATGTATTCAACATTTTGTGCAGTTCCCATTGAAATCAAGCTAAGCACCCCTGTTTGCACAAATACAAAAAAGTGATTAGTATAAAGCAAACTGTACTATGAATTGACAGTTTCAACATGCACATACATGGTCCATGTAGAGCACACTTTTAGAAAAATGGAACTCGCCAGAAAGAATCCTAGAACAACATTGTACTCGCGCATCACAGCAAAAAAATGGAGATTTGTTAGTCCTCCTGAGCTGAAGTTAGTTTGGTCTTGTAGGGAGTAATGTAACCATCCTTCAACTGCTCCTTCTGATGAGAAGATAGACAGGGCTTCTTCATCCTAGCATAACTAGTCACTTCACGTACTCCATATTCTTCTTCAGAGGAAGATGATCCTGTTGTGCAAAGACAAGATGACTACTAAATGCTAGCATCCCTGTTTGCTCGAAAAAAGGAAAGGAAATATTTAAAATAGCACAGATGAAGCACTTCTCAAGACAATACCACTTTTTCATGACAGTATCTAAACAGTAGCACAACACCAATAGAGATAACAAAGCTCAATCATATGGATAAAATCAGTGGGCGAGTACCAACCTTTGTCAGGAGGCTTATTGTGTAGAGCATACAGATGAAGCACTTCTCCGGAACCATCTGTTGCTATCTACGGTGGTGGCCATGCTTACTATATACTCCTTGATTAGTTTAATGTTTCCAACATCTTCTTGTGTAGTTCCACTAAAATATATGGTATCTTCAAAGAAGATCCCTGTTTGCACAAGTAGAGATAATTACGTATTACATTAAGAGTGGCATCAAATCAGTGGCAAAACAATTGCTCGTTCCAGCCATAGCAATAAATTAAGATGCAAAACTATATATTTACTTGTGTCATCACAGTTCTAGTGCGTCATTACAGCACCGGGAGTCGATTTTTGTTTTTCTTCCGCTTGTTCTTCCCCTTCATCACTTGGTTCAATAACAGACAAGCTTCACCTTCAATGTAAGATTTGGCATGTCAATTAGGGAGCACAAGTATAGTACTAAACTTAATTTTCTGATGAAAGTGGCAAAATACAGACCAGGAGTTGTGAAATATCCTTATCTTACCTCAATGGGAAATTAAGGTGCACATACAGATTGGAAGTCTTGTCTCCATTTATGCAGTTCACTAAAATCAAGCAACATTATCGTACAAGTAGCACAACATATGAAAGCACACTGCAGAATCATGTGAAAGAAGGCTAGTACTAACCTCTCATGATGCGGAATTCAAACAACTCACAAGAAGAAGATCTGAAACAAATTCGCCTTAACGGATAGGAAGTAAGATCTCCTCTTGTGTAGTTTCACTAAGATCAAGCAATCAAGCAACGTTATCGGTGTGACATTTTGGTTGAACTGCACAAAACACTCATAAAACAGAAGTGTTTTGTCCAGTGCAACAAAAGGTCACAATGGCAACGAGGTGAAGTAGATAACCCTGTTTACACAGAGGTGCAAAGGAAAGAATTAGTGGTCAATAACGGTGGATGACACAGAAGCCAACAAAAAGAAGCATCTACCTTATCTAAATGGGAAAGAAAGCAAGACAGTAGCATTTCTCAAATGGTGCCATTGATTAATATTAACATAGAGATTATATTAACAATAAAATTCATTAAACATGTAATTTGCTTTTAATTGTGGCATTGCATCAATTTTCCTGTGGCATTATTAGAGGGTGTTTGTTTACAGGGACATTTTGGTGTAGGGACAAAAAAAACTCCGTGTCAGTCCCATTTAAACCAAAAAGGAGGGAATTTTAGGGACTAAAAGTGGGCATTTGGGACTAAAGAAAGAAGACCTCGAGGGAGTCTTTTTGGGACTTTTTCCAACAGCTGCCCCTGCCACGCATCGCACCTTGTCTCTATTAGTTCATTACTAGGGGTAACATGGTCCTTTAGAATGTCATTTAAGAACCTCTAGTCCATGTTTAGTCCCTGGAACCAAGCAGGTAGGGACTAGGGAGTTTTTAACCAAATAGGGCCTTAGATTAACAACAGCTAATGAGTTGCACGGGACAGTGGACACACCAGCACCATGTGCATCTACCGATGTACTGTGGTCATGCACAGTCTGTTGCAACAAAGAACAAACAACCAAGGAGCATATTTGTGTTGGTCCCAGTTTTGTTACCTTTAAAACCTTTCCCTATGTGAGCGTAGCAAATCTAGGCCTGCTCAAACTCTATAGCCTTGTCCCTTCCTTTCCTTTTTGATATAGTACGTTTTCCCCTTCCTTTCCTCTTTGAACCACGTCCTAGATTTATGAGATACAACTTTCCCCTACTATCCCCCATTCCTTTCCTCTTTGAACCACGTCCTAGATCATGCTATACAACTTTCCCTCTTCATTTCTTCTTTGAACCACATCCTAGATTCATGCTATATACAACTTCCCACTACTTTCCCCCACTCCTTTCCTCTTTGAACCACGTCCTAGATTCATGGTATACATGCATCTAGAGCAATGCATGTGGAGTAAGTAAATTATACCTTAAGGTTCTTGGGGCGTGGTTCGATGGGCGACGGGACGGCGGCGAAGAAGAAGGGGTTAGAGGCCCTCCTGCGCCGTCGCTGCGTGGAAAGTGAAAATAGCTACGCCGGCAGTCCCTCGTCGACGGCGACAATGTTAAGCCTCCTTCCCTTCCCGGCGAACGGATCTAGCTGGCTCTTTGAGCAGCAATGAGGGGAGAGAGAGGCCAACGAAGTCTTGTTTAGATCTGGAGAGGGCGAGAGAGTGTGAAGAGAGCAACTACAAGCGCTAAGGCTCCAGCGCGAGAGGGCGAGAGAGTGTGAAGGGAGCAACTACAAGCGCTGAGGCTCCAACGTGTATATATATACTAGAGAGAGAGTGTGAAGCATGCAAACCCTAGAAAACATTTTGACTAGTCAAAGAATCCTCCTCGCACAAATTATGCTCAAGTGTAGTTATCGAACCCGAGACCTCAAGTTTGATGAGCGAACAGGCTAACCAGCTACACAACCCTCCCGTTATGTTCAACGAGAGAAAAATAGCCTTTTATACATTCCTGCATTCGTGTGACAAGCATGCCGTGTTTTTTTGTGAGTGTGGGAGTCATTGGGATTTCAATCATAATCGTGTCATGTGGCTTTGGTGGTAAGAATATCCATAGTGGTGCAGAAATAATGCAGCCTTAGTCACCTTACCTCTCTCCACATAGTACGTTGGGTCCCACTAGTCAGAGGGTGAAACAAACAAATTAATAAGAAAAATTAAAAGCGCCAGCGGTGTATCTTACCTCACACATCTCGCATCGCTCAGAACACCGCCCAATTGATCCCTCTGTTCGCTCATGTACTATTTTAAGTGAATCCTTATTATAACATGCACACAAATTTTGGGCACTTGTATTCGACTTAAGTCAGTGTGCCACCGTATCTCGTATACTTACTACTCCCTCCATCGAGGTGTAATAAGTCACGTTAGAAGGTGCAACGGGACCAAGGTGCGTGCGTGTGTGTGTGTGTGTGTGTTTAACAGCATGTGTGTGTTATAGAGAGCGACAGATCGACCTACTCCTACAAAGAGATGGTGTGTATTGTACAATTTTAGCCGCGATAGTCGGTGCATCCTCTCGTTTCCGGGCGTGTCCACTAGGGACATGCGGACAGCTGCCACGCCCGCTCCTGACCAGCCTGGCCCACCCAAAGCCCCTCCATCGGCTGCACGCGCTTCCCGCCCGAAATGGTCAGTGCCGCTCCAAAGAATCGGTGCAGCATTCATGCCCGGGCAGAGCGGACGTGACCTCTCACTGCCACAAGAGTGATGGTTGCTTCGTCCGTCCAACTTACTGCCGGGTCTATGTGATTTGACGGCTCGTTGGTCTTTATTACTAAGCTGGTAGGACTGCTGGATGTCCCACGCTTTCGGTGAAAGGAGGTACTACTACTAGATTACAATTTTCTCCCTTCTTACAATGGAAGTGTGCAAGAGCAGTGAAAACACGCAGGCTCAGTGATTACATGGCCCACCTCACACTATCACCGTGCGACACCTAACTCTTTACATAGTACTCCCTTCGTTCCTAAATATTACTAGATGAGTCCCCACGCGTTGCCGCGGAACAGCGGTATATCTCTCCGCGCAAAATTATCGATTTCATACAACTAAAAAAACTCTATAACTGCATGACAAATGTGGTAGCCAAACAAAATAAACTCCCATCATCATTTAGATCATCCCATGTAAGGAAAAAATATCAGCCAACTCCTACTGCATAATGGGATTATATTTTTCTTTTTGACATGTTAATGGGACTTAAAAGCTCACTTACATGCATGCTACCGGTGCATGCTTGCATGCAGACATGTTGATGTGATTTAAAACCCACTCACATGCATGTTCCATGATATTTCTGCATGCTTGCATGTGGCTTACTGCAGAGCCTCTCAACGTCTAGATCAGACGGCTATTATGGACTGATTTACTTCATCTAACGGCTACATCAATTTTGATGATGTGGCTCAAGGAGAGGATAGAGAATTCCTAGTAGTGGGGGCTAGCTATTACTAGTAGATAAGTCTTTGTAGAGATTCCACTAGGTGAACTACACACGGAACAAAATAAATGAATCTACACTTAAAATGCATCTATATACATCCGCACGTGGTTCATGGTGAAATCTCTACAAAGACTTATTTTTGGAAAGGAGGAAGTACTAGTATGGTACGTACTGTGATTTATCAGCGAGATAAATTTGTACAATGCTATGAAGCTTCCAGCTTCTGTTACATGTATCTTGCGTCCAAGGTTGCCCGTTGCAACATTTCATCAAATACAAAGGAGACTAACATGCATGCTATTGCATCACAATGATTGACTGATCATAGCAAATATGTACTCCTCCGCTCCAAAATAAGTGTCTCAACTTTGTGCAAACTTTAGTACAAAGTTGTACTACTACTAAAGTTGACACTTATTTTGGAACAGAGGCAGCTAAAGAAAAAAAGATCCATGCAGTCCCTAGCCCTTGAACCGTGAACCCTGACCAGGCTTCAATTTGTTGGCAACGTTCGAGCTTCCTAATAAATGAAGTTTGCAACCTTTTGACCATCGGATCATTTTGTGCAGTTTCACCAAAATTGAGATGAGCATCCGTGTGGCAAAGAAATTGAAGAAGCGTGATTAGAATAAGATTACTGGGACTAGTTGATGAGACATAAACTCATCACAAATATAGTACATAGAAGCCAGTAGAGGTATGTGCGGGGCAAAGAAGTAGAGAAATATATAGAGGGAGTGATGTGGGCAGCTGGAGAAGTGGTGCAAGCCGGCTGTAAAGGGAGTTGTACCTGAGGGACGTAGCTCAACCTTGAGGAGGGCGGCGGGAGGCGACAAGTGCCCACGTCGCGGCAGTGAGCAAGGGACGAAGGCAACCTCACCGACTTTGTGAGAGAGAACGGCGGGGACCCCTGATCGGGACGTGCCGATAGTGGGTTTTCGCCGTCGGCGACGGCCACCGCATCTACACTAAGCATCCACCCCTTCCCCAAGCGGACGTGATCCGCCGGGATGTTAGAGATGTGGCCACAGTCGTTTTGTGTGAGAGAGTGTGAAGAGAGCAACCCCATGTCACACCCTGACTTTCATGCCACTACACTTAAGCTAGCAATCATGATAAAATGTGGTTTGACAAAAACTTTTGAGTGTTTTGGACCTTGCCTTGATTGGTTTTTGTCAGCTGTTTGCAAGTGCTCTAAAAATCAAATAGATCCTCCAACTCCTATACTTCATCTCCTTGCTCCAAACTCCTGAACCAATGATCATGCCATGTGTATAGTACAATATAGAATTTTCTTACAAAAATAATTTGGCCAAAAAGTATTTTCTAAATTTAGTTTTCCGAAAACCCCTGAATTGAGGTTTGCACTGCAAGTACTTAGTTAATGGCAGTAAAAATCTTTACAAAATTATATTTGACTCCTATTAGATATAGGATACCCAGAAACCACAAAAATATAATTTTAAAAGTTATTTAACTATTTTATTTAAAGGCTTTTTCTTTAGGCCAGAAATGGTCTTTAATAGGTTAAAATTATTTTTATGCTTTAAAAATATTTGGTAAAATCTAGGGAAACTCAGTGGACATATATTGTCCATATATAAGAGTTTCAACACATGGTCATGTTCAAAATATTGGTTAAATCCCTCAAAAACCCTTTCTAGATATTTCAAGCTTTTGAAATATTTACAAAGGATATATTCTCGAAAAATTCCAAGAAAATTCTAGCATGTCACATATGACATATTAGATGATCTTGCCAAGTCTCATGTCTTGGAGAACAATATAACCTCATCAAATCCCCACAAAACCATTTCTGTGCATTTTGAAGTTTGAGCAACTTTACATTGGCAAACATTTCCAAATGTTCTCAAACCTTGTGAACATGCTCAAATGTTCTAATTATTCATCTAGACCAAGTGGCACAAGTTGGAGAACAAGTTAACCTGATCAAAGGGCACAAAAACCCTCTCTGACCAGAATCAAATTTGAACAACTTTGTACTACCAACTTTCTCTCCTTGACCCCAACTTTTGTGAGCATGTTTCATTTCTGCTAATTTCTAGGGTTTACAAAAGTTGCATTGGCAACTTTGCCCAAATAAGCTCCAAATTGGTGGAAGTCCCTAATTATATGTTCCATTTCACCCTGTGGAAACTCATGCCAAATGGAGTTCATTTGCTTAACCAAACAAGCATCAAACACCTTCTGCCACTTTACCAAAATTCCATTTTTGACCACTTCCACTAATCTCCATGACTATGTTTTTACGACAGCTGCCCCAGGTCACCTCCTACCTCCAGTAACTCTCCTCCTTCAAGAGCTCAATTATTTGGTGGTAAAACCCATCTCTTTCTCTCTCTGTTTACCCATGGCAACTCCTCCTCTCTCTCTCTCATTTCTATATGTAGCGCCCTACCTAGCTCCTGACCACTCTAGAGCATCCAAGGAAGCTCCAGGACACAAGTGGACATGCCCCTGACCTTTTAAAATGGCCATGCCGGCCATATGCATCTTGCTGAGCGCCTGCTGAGGCGCCTCAGACCGTAGCTGCCCTCTGCCCAATGCCTCCGACCACCTCGGTGTAGGATCGGAAGTATGTCTAGAGGGGGGGTGATTAGAATACTTGACAACTTAAAAGTTTAGCCTTTTGATTAGGGCAAGTTTTTAACAAGTTCACAATGATGACCAAGTCAAGTATCACCCTACACATGCAATTCTAGAGTTATGGCAGCGGAAAGTAAATTGCACATGTAGTAAATAAGAGGTGGAGAAGAGCAAACGCAATTTGGAGACAAGGAGATTTTTCTCGTGGTTCCGATAGGTGGTGCTATCGTCAATCCACGTTGATGGAGACTTCAACCCACGGAGGGTAACGGCTGCGAGAGTCCACGGAGGGCTCCACCCAGGAAGGGTCCACGAAGAAGCAACCTTGTCTATGCCATCATGGCTTACGCCCACGGAGGACTAGCCTTACTCGGGGTAGATCTTCACGAAGTAGGCGATCTCCTTGCCCTTACAAACTTCTTGGTTCAACTCCACATCTTGACGGAGGCTCCCAAGCGACACCTAACCAATCTAGGAGGCACCACCCTCCAAAAGGTAATAGATGGTGTTGGTGATGATGAACTCCTTGCTCTTGTGCTTCAAATGATAATCTCCCCAACACTCAACTCTCCTCACTGATTTGGCTGTGGTGGAAGAAGGGATTGAGTGGAAAGCAACTTGGGAAGGCTAGAAATCAAGTTTCATATGGTGGGAGTGGAGCAACTTGATCTCAACACAAGGGTAGGTAGTTTTCTTCTCGTAAATGTAAGGTAGGAGTGGTAGTTCTTTCGATGGCTCTCTCCACGAATGAAGAGGAGGTGGAGGGTATTTATAGCCTCCACACAAAATCCAACCGTTACACACATTTGACCAATCTCGGTCGGACCGAAGTTGACAACTCGGTGAGACCGAAAGTTCAAATCTTGTGAACGTTGGGATTTTCGTGGGACCGAAAATACAATCTCGGTTAGTCCGATTCTTCCAAAGTCTAGGGTTTGCCAATCTCGGTGGGACCGACTTTCTCATCTCGG
Source organism: Aegilops speltoides (assembly GCA_021437245.1). Classification (NCBI taxonomy): domain Eukaryota; kingdom Viridiplantae; phylum Streptophyta; class Magnoliopsida; order Poales; family Poaceae; genus Aegilops; species Aegilops speltoides. The sequence goes on from JAHHZJ010003626.1 coordinate 63,628, forward strand.
TGACACCGATTTGAGTACAGAAGGTTACAAAAGCTTATAACACCAATTTCGTAAGACCGAGTTTGGAATCGGAAAATCCGAAATTATTAGGGTTTGGGTATATGGCTGAGGTGGTTCATCTCGGTGTGACTGAGTTTATGGAATCGGTGGGACTGAGATTACTTATGAGTTTATGTTGGAATTGAAAGATTGCTGATAGTTTGAGAGATAAATCACTAAGCACTTTGAGCAACCAGATCATCATCATAACCTCATCCCCTTTTAATAGTATTGGCTTTCCTATGGACTCAATGTGATCTTGGATCACTAAACCAAAAATAGAGTCTTGAGCTTTTGCCAATGTTTTCCTTAGCATTTTGAGGGGTCCACATCATCAGTCATTGCCATACCCATATCACTGAACTTTCTGAAATATTCTCAAGAAATAATTAGTTCAATGATATATATGTTGTTATTAATTACCAAAACCACCCGGGATTAGTTGCACTTTCAATCTCCCCCTTTTTGGTAATTGATGACAACATATAGATCAAAGCTTCGACAAATGATATAATCAATGAATAACATCGTCGCTTTGAGAAGTATGTGATAAGCAAGAACTCCCCCTAAATTTGTGCATTATTTAAGATTTGCGTTTGAATGCAAATGCACAATCGATTAGGATCATGGGTCACTCTTCCATGTCACATACATCTTGGTGGAGCTCACAAAATGATAAGAATGAATAACATGCACCCAATCACCAAGACATGAGTAAGTGATCATACAAGATATGAATAGAATATGATAAGCATTAAGCACACATTAAGCATAGTATGATCAAGCACTCATCAAGATAGAGCAAACGAGTATCAAACACACGAAATGTCTCAAGAACTCAAAAGTATCTCAAGGAAAACCGCAAACGAAAGAGCAAAAACGAGCACTCTCTCTCTCGAAGTCCTATGATCTATACAATTTCTCCCTTTGGCAACAAGTTACCAAAAGTTCGAAGGTATAGAGCTAATCGTCACTAGGGACTCTCGCTGGTGGCTCTGTCTGCGTCGATGGAGTGGAGATAGCTGCATCTCGCAAAAGCTTCTGCTGAAGTCTGTGGAGCTGGAGGAGTGGACACTTGGAGCTGGTCTTTGGAATTGATGGAGCTGTAGGAGGTGCTGATGTAGTAGCCCTGGGTCTCCTTTCGAATAGCAGCTGATCTGGGCTTTGTGGGCACTGCAGCAGGCTGCTCATAGTCATCTGGACTAGATCACCTTCCATCTCCTTCATGAGCTCTGCCTTCTCCTCTTCGCTTCCTCAATGTCCGCCTCAAGCTTGTTGACGGTGACTGCACTTCATCCACTTGACATCCAGAGCATGGAACTTGTCTTCAACTATCCTCTCAAGGCTCTCCCGAGAGGCGCACTATGCTGGCCAAAGCGTAGTTCAATTCTCCGAGTGGCTTCAAGAAGTTGTTCTCCAACGCTCTTGGGCTTTCTTCTTTGCTTCCTTCTCAGCTTTAGCTTGTTTGGCAGCTTCAGACTTAGCGTGTCCTTCAACAGATGTGGGAGCATCCTCACCATCACAACTTCATTATCTTCATGTTCAGGCTGCAGTGGCAAGTGGGGTCTATCCAATGTAGGTGTCCGTGCCAAACTTGGCATTGATGAGCATCCGAATATGCGGAGCAAACCCACACGACCTCTTTCAGTCTGCTGTCTTTGTCCTCTTGATAGTCTCTACTATCGTGTCCATCACCTTAAAAGGTGTCTTCGATCCAGAATGTGCAGCATGTTGATAGAATAGCCTCTTATCATGCGGTGGTCTCCTGACTTGGGCATCAAAGTATGCCTCAGAATGGTGTTAGTGGTTGGGAGACCTGCCAGAAGATGATAAACTGATCCAAGCTTCCATATCTCAACATCCTTGTCTGGTACCTCATTGTAAATGTTCTTCATAGACTCGTGATTCTTCTTTGGAATGCCATAGACATCTACATCATCATCCCTTGATACTAGTGCATTCAGCAACGCTCTCCATTCTTCAACAGTTGAAGAGAATCTCTGGCCTTCTGTCATCCATACAATTCGCCATCTGGATAGAAATGTCTTGTGGCATAGAACTGCATGATCATTTCATCATTCCAAGCGGTCAATTTCGACCAACGAACTCAGCAACTCCACATGCGGTGAAGCTCTCATGCACATGTGGGAAGTAGTCTCTGTGCTTTTCACTGTCGATGTATTTCCGGTCTACATATCTCGTGTCAAGAATAATTGGTTTCTTGTCCATGAGCACTGCCTCATAGAAATCTTGTTGCTCTCGTGTGGAACCTAGAGTCAACAGCTGTCCTTCTCCTGGTGGCATATGGATCAACTTGCCTCCATAGCTCGAGACCTTTGTCCTTCCTTTCCTTCATATTTTCAGCTCGAGGATGAGCATCATTATGAACTGGCAGTTTCATCGAGCTTCAACAAAACATGTGCCTCTTCATCGATTCAGCGGTGGCACATTGTCCTTCTTCTTCTCTCAAGGTGTATTTCTCACAGTTTTTCTTTGGCTTGGCAGCAGGTTTGGCTTGGGCTGCCTTTTGCTGGAGCTGATGGCTTAGATTTTGTGGGTGCTCCTGCCTCGATGGCATCTCCCATCAACTTTTGCTTCGAGGAGGCTGGGTGCTTCCTCATCGAGTCATCATCAGCTTCTTCATGAACTAGCCTCTTCCTCTTGGAAGTTTTCTTGATCTTCTTGGAGGTTTCTTCTTCCATGCTCAGCTTCTTTGCAACTGTGGATTTCTTCTCTTCTTTGGTGCCTTTCTTTGTTTGTTGCCCTTGCAACCACCTCTTAGGCTTGAAGCAACCAGTCTTTCGAATTCCTCTTCTTTAGCAATCCACTTGGGTGCTCCTCTCTCCATCATCACTTGTGGCGCCTCTAAGAGTAATCTCCTCATCCTTTCGCAACACTTTCCTCTTAGGCTTCGAGTAATCTTCTCAACAAAGTCGAGTCTTTCCTCTTCTTCCTGCCCGGTGGCAGCCGGAGGCAATCCACTTGGGGTGCCTCTCTCCATCATAAGAAAAACTGCTGCTTCAGGACTTGTGACCGCCTCGAATCTCAACCGGTGATTCAGACTGTTCGCTGTCACTTGCATCGTATATGACCGACAACCTGTGAAAAGAATAGGTATAGGCGAATAGAAGAGTTATCACAAACCGCAGAGGATTTTGCAAAAGAATGAGTTCAAACTTTAGTTTTAGGTTTTCACTGAATGCATTTCGGTTCGACCGAGTCTAAAAATTCGTGAATCCAAGTGTCTAAACCTAACTGTACACACCACTTCGGTTGGACCGAAATGGGTTTCGTCTAGCCGAGAGCACTAGGGTTTCACAGAGTCCTCATTTCGGTCTTACCGATTTGCACAACTCGGTTTAACCGAAAAGTGCAAAGGTAATGGCCAGAGGCCAAATCGCCATCCGAGAATGTAGAATCGGTCACACCGAGATGTGTTCGCGGAAACCTAACCCTAAAATTTTCACTCGAATTTTGTTCTATGATCTAATCACTGGACAGGAAGATTTCAATCTTGGCAAGAAGCTAGGCAAAACCTATCGTGCATAGAATCGAGGTTGAAGACGAGAGGGATGAAACTCACCCAACTGGTGGAGTTTCACCACGGCGCAACGGCGCGATGAGATTGTCCGCTGACGGCGATGGAGACCAGCGGCGAGGGCGCACAAAGCGACGGCGGAGACGATCCAAGACCACGGCGACGGCAGCGAAGGGTTTGGGGAGGCGTTTTGAAGAAATAATCAACGCGCTGCCCTCGGGTATATATACCCTTCGCTATCGGTGGGACCGAGTTGAAAACTTCGGTGGGACCGAGATGGTTAATCGCAAGCGATTACACATCGGTCACGCCGAAATTTGTAACTCGGTTTCACCGAGGTGAAAACCTAGATCAATCCAAGTGATTTCGGTCCGTCCGATTTGAGTATATTGGTTTGACCGAAAGTACTTAGAAGGTTTTGGAATTTAGGCTTTTGACGGATCGGTGGCTCGAAAGTGCTCCTCACCGGTCTGTCCAAAAAGTCTTGTTCAAAGTTTGTGATATAAGCATGAATAGAGTTTGAGACAAGAAAGCATAGATAGCTAGGGGAGGAACTTAGGCATTCTTGTCCATCCATTTGGTCAAAAAGAAAAATCCAAAAGACCAAAGCAACAAATGGATGTCCTCGAATGGATAAAATCATGCATCCAACATGCTCACACAATAAGATAGCAAATGAAACATGTGTCAAACATGCACAAACAGAACACTAGCTACTAGCACACAATTTGGCGATGACTAGGTCATCTATATATGAGTATATTGACTTAGGAGTCAAATGAGAACATTTGATCATAGGTCATACTCATCGTTTAAGCACAAGTGGGGTTACCACTTTTACATAAAGCATCAATGTGTTCACATCATTTGAAGATGCTTTAGCTCATTTCTTTAGAGCAAAGCTCCCCCTTGATGTGAGAACCCCTTTAAAGGGTCAAACTAACCTTGGGTTGTCGTTGAAGACTTCATGTAGATGTTGAAGATGTGGATGCTCAATGTTGATGAAGATCATCAAGAGTTGGGAGCAATCCTTTGGATTCGGCACTTTCAATACCTACATGGGTTAGTCCCACAAGGAACAAACAAGGATATCCATGGACATAGATTGAAGTACACAATAGATGATGTCCATGAAAGCAATGATTACCTTGTCCCTTGACTTACCAACATGAGGGTTTGTGACTCCATGAACTAGTGCAAGATGTGGAAGTTGATTGCACAAGTTCTTTGCCAAAATGAATGTGAGTGAAGTATGTTGGCGGAGTCACCCTCAAGAACTCTCTAGTTCTTCTTCTTGGGATCCACATCATCTTGATGGGAATCCTTGGGGTAGTAGTTGAGCTTGTCAAGTAGAACTTGAAGTTGCCTTGGGAACCCACTTGACCATGGCCTTGGGTGCTTCAATGAATGCATCAATCTCCTCTTGAAGCTTGTCCTTGCCTTTTAGCTTGTGGTCTTGTGGTGGAAGGTCATCTTGAGCTTGTTCCTCATTGGAAGAAGTGGATCATACTTCTCCTTTTGAGAAACAAACTTTGGAGTGGGATATTGACCTTCTTCCCATTCAACACCCTCGGCGTTGAACTTTCGCTCAAAACCAATTCCTTGATTCTTCCGGTGTCTTCCTTGCTTGCGTAACAATTTCCTCAATGCTCTTGCTTCCGCAAGGCTCTTGTAGACACCTTTCTATAATCCCTTTCAATAGACTATTTTCTTGCTCAAGTGAAACTTGGCTTGAAACATTGTTAGTGGAATCAAGAGAATTACTAGAAGTAACAACATTTGATTTAGCATGATTATTGTTACTACTAGATGAAGAATTTTTCTTATGCTTGTCATGCTTAGTTTTAATAGGTGGCAAGAAATTACACAAGAGAAGTCGTTTGGCAAGATATGAAGAACTCTTCTTTCGAAGATCATCATTGATAGCTTTTAGAAACTCATGTTCTTGCTCTAGATTGAGCTTCTCGAAGCGTAGCTTCTCATGAGATCTTAGGAGCTCTCTATGATCTTCTTGAGTTGTTTCATGAGCTAACTTAAGAGTGTTTAGTTCTTTAGTTAGACGCTCAATCTCCTTCATAGCATTGTCATTCGACTCTTCTCGACTATAAAGACTACTAGCATGTTCATCATTACTAAGCTCACTAGATTTATCATGTAAAAGCTCATCTTCACCAAGCAAGTCATCCTCATCACTATCAAAGTCAATAAATTCAGGGTGTGATACCTTGGGGCCTTTTGCCATGAAGCATCTTCCAATTCCCTCATTTGGTGAATCAAACAAGTCATAGGAGTTGGAGTTGGAGGACACGAGAGCAAGACCGCAACACCTTCATCTTGATCAGATTCGGAGTTGGAGTGATAGCTTCTTTCGAGTGATTGTTTGAGTCGGAGCGGAAACCCATTCACCAACATGAGCTTGATGTTTTCTTCTTGTGTAGCTCCTTGATGACTTGTCTTTCCTTTCCGAATCCTTGCTTCTCCGAGAGGATCTTCGTTCATAACGATCATCTCTACTCCTTCTCTCTTTTCGAGGCGACTCTTCTCTTGAGCTTCTTCTTCTTGGAGATTCTTCTCTTCTCTTGTGGGGAGTCGAACACTCATTTGAGTAGTGTCCGGGTCTTCCACAGTTGTAGCAGTTTCGATCACGACTAGAAGATCTCTTTTCATCATATGATCTAGACTTTGAGCTTCTTTCCTTGCTTCTACTCTTGTAGAATTTGTTGAAGTTCTTCACCATTAGGCTTATCTCTTCATTGGAAACTAGCTTGTCACTTGAGGTTGTGGGAGCTTCAACTGCAGCTTTGTAAGCACCACTTGATTTGTTGTGAAGCTCTTCCTTATCTTTAAGTGTCATCTCATGAGCAACAATTCTTCCAATGACTTCGGTAGGCTTGAGATCTTTGTAGTTTGGCATCATTTGGATCAAAGTGCACGGTGTCATACTTTCCATCCAAAGCTCTGAGAATCTTCTTGATGATGAATCGGTCGGTCATTTCTTCGCTTCCTAAGCCTGCCATCTCATTGGTGATGAGAGCAAGCCTAGAGTACATTTCAGCGACTCCTTCACCTTCCTTCATCTTGAACTTGTCAAGCTGACCTTGAAGAACATCTAGCTTTGATTCCTTCACGGACTCGGTACCTTCGTGCATTTCGACCAATGTATCCCAAATCTCTTTTGCATTCTCAAGACGGCTGATCTTGTTGAACTCCTCGGGACACAAAGCATTGAAGAGAATGTCACAAGCTTGAACATTGTTCAGAACATCCGCAACTCATCCGCAGTAGCTTCGCGATCCGAACTTTTCCTTCCTCAAGAACTCACCTTGCAAGCCAACACAAATAATGCCCCATCGGCAGGGTTATGTCCAAGAATATGCATTTTCATTTTATGCTTCCAACTAGCAAAGTTTGAACCATCAAAGTAAGGACCTCTACGAAAATTACCCTCACTAGACGCCATACTCTCCTAGGTTGTGAAACCAAGCTTATGGAATCCAATGCAATGAAAACCAATCCAATGGAGACCAAAGCTCTGATACCACTTGTAGGATCGGAAGTATGTCTAGAGGGCGGTGATTAGACTACTTGACAACTTAAAAGTTTAGCCTTTTGATTAGGGCAAGTTTTTAACAAGTTCACAATGATGACCAAGTCAAGTATCACCCTACACATGCAATTCTAGAGTTATGGCAGCGGAAAGTAAATTGCACATGTAGTAAATAAGAGGTGGAGAAGAGCAAACACAATTTGGAGACACGGAGATTTTTCTCGTGGTTCCGATAGGTGGTGCTATCGTCAATCCACGTTGATGGAGACTTCAACCCACGGAGGGTAACGGCTGCGAGAGTCCACGGAGGGCTCCACCCACGAAGGGTCCACGAAGAAGCAACCTTGTCTATGCCATCATGGCTTACGCCCACGGAGGACTAGCCTTACTCGGGGTAGATCTTCACGAAGTAGGCGATCTCCTTGCCTTACAAACTTCTTGGTTCAACTCCACATCTTGACAGAGGCTCCCAAGCGACACCTAACCAATCTAGGAGGCACCACCCTCCAAAAGGTAATAGATGGTGTTGGTGATGATGAACTCCTTGCTCTTGTGCTTCAAATGATAATCTCCCCAACACTCAACTCTCCTCACTGATTTGGCTGTGGTGGAAGAAGGGATTGAGTGGAAAGCAACTTGGGAAGGCTAGAAATCAAGTTTCATATGGTGGGAGTGGAGCAACTTGATCTCAACACAAGGGTAGGTAGTTTTCTTCTCGTAAATGTAAGGTAGGAGTGGTAGTTCTTTTCGATGGCTCTCTCCACTAATGAAGAGGAGGTGGAGGGTATTTATAGCCTCCACACAAAATCCAACCGCTTACACATTTGACCAATCTCGGTCGGACCGAAGTTGACAACTCGGTGAGACCGAAAGTTCAAATCTTGTGAACGTTGGGATTTTCGGTGGGACCGAAAATACAATCTCGGTTAGTCCGATTCTTCCAAAGTCTAGGGTTTGCCAATCTCGGTGGGACCGACTTTCTCATCTCGGTGACACCGATTTGAGTACGTATGTTCTGAAGCTTGGCAACACCAATTTCGGTAAGACCGAGTTTGGAATCGGAAAATCCGAAATTATTAGGGTTTGGGTATATGGCTGAGGTGGTTCATATCGGTGTGACTGAGTTTATGGAATCGGTGGGACCGAGATTACTTATGAGTTTATGTTGGAATTGAAAGATTGCTGATAGTTTGAGAGATAAATCACTAAGCACTTAGAGCAACCAGATCATCATCATAACCTCATCCCCTTTTAATAGTATTGGCTTTCCTATGGACTCAATGTGATCTTGGATCACTAAACCAAAAATAGAGTCTTGAGCTTTTGCCAATGTTTTCCTTAGCATTTTGAGGGGTCCACATCATCAGTCATTGCCATACCCATATCACTGAACTTTCTGAAATATTCTCAAGAAATAATTAGTTCAATGATATATATGTTGTTATTAATTACCAAAACCACCCGGGGATTAGTTGCACTTTCACTCGGCCCTCCCCCGCACGCCTGCCGACGCGCCTCAACGTCCGCAGCATGCTACACCCCTGTCCCCCTCCTTCTTGTCCCTCCTGCTGCCCCCCTCCGCACGCGCGCCGGCCGCCCGAGAGCTCCAATGGACGAGCTCACACACGAGACACCCTGGCACTTACCTGATCCTTCTCTCCCTTCCCTTGGTCGTGGACCATCTCCACAAACGCGCTAGACTCGGTTTCCCCAGCCCCCGTGGCCTCTGGCATCGCCCGTATCCCCACCGGCACACGAGACCACGGTGAGCTTCGGCTGGACATTGAAAGGTCACCCTGAGCCCCCTCTCTGCTCCGTTTGCCCCCTCCTCCCTCCCGTTTACCTCCCCGACCTACCCACTCCTCCACCCATGCCCTCCCTGCACCTCCATCACCGGAGTGCCGCTGTCGGCCTCCGCCTAAATTCGCAGCGCCGAGAGCCCCTCCTCTCCACCACTTAGCACTGGATCGTCATTACGACCACCACAGAGCTCCCATGCGCTCCATCTGCTCTTCCTGACAGCCGTAGCATCGACCTCGTCCTTGCTAGGACTCCAGCCGCCGCGACCAATGTCTCTCCCCTTCCCGAGCTCCTTAACAGGCGTAGAGCACATGGGCGGGTGCGTCTCGCTGCGCTGAACACTCCGGTGTGAAGAACGTCGCCGGGGACCGCCTGGGTCACCGGCACGATCGACGGCCGATCCCCTCTGCCTCCGCTTCGGTCGCAGGCAGGAGGAGGAAGATGACCGCCCCGCCAGCTGGCAGAGGCCCCACTTGCCAGCGGAAAACCGCCCGGGCCTGCGCGGTTTAAGTGGAGACGACTCCTGCCTTAACCGCATCCCCCCGAGCGAACACGTATTCCGCGAGGCCGCCTTCGACGTGGCCTCCCAGCGGGCGCGCGTGAGAGGCTGGGCCAGGCCCAGTGCACCTCCCCGCTAACTCTCGCCCAATGCACGCTGCTGCCTCCCTAGATCCAGCCCATTTAGGTAAATACATTTTCTTTTTCTTTTTTGAGGACTGGTAAAACCCATAGAATATTCAAATTAACTCCAAATTTGATGATTCAAATTTCTGGTGACTCTATAAATCATGATCTACCTGCTGGTGCAACATGCACATTTTTCCAGAGACTTTTTCTTCACAAACATTTATCAAATCTTGTTTTTCCATTTCTGTAATGAACTTTAGAAAATCACAGAGAGCCCATTTTTGATCCAAATTCCATGATTCAAACTCCTAGATGTCTATAAGTTCAAAACTTAGTTTTTGAACATTTTTACTAGTACTTTCTGTATCACCTCAAATAATGGTCTATTTCTTCATGATTGTCAACCTTGCAAATCCATAGAATATTCATTTGAACTCCAAATCTAGTGAAACCAACTCCTAGATGCTTCTAAAATCATGATTTGTTAAATGGGTATCTTTTCTCATTTTCCAAAAATATATTTCTGTACACTTCTTGCAAATCCATAAACCCCTTGATTCCATCATATCGAAATGTTTAGAAATATCCATTGATCCACTTCCAATGAAATAACCTTGGTCATTCCTCATATGACCAGAGGTATCCTAGAAAAGTCCAACTCACATTTTTTAGAGCAATTTTATTTTTGCCTTGTCGTGTTGCTTATTATGGTTGTTTTCGACGATAGTTGACGAAGTAGATGAAATGCTCGGAGTTGGACCAGAGATATTTGAAGACCTCGAAGACTTTGTTAAACAGGAAAGCAGCCCTTTTGACCATGTCTATGAAACCCTTTTTATGCATGTCATATAGCACCATATTGTTGTTGCAACGGAATCATGATGAGGTGGTAACCACTTGATGCTTTGCCACCGTACTTTCTCGTTGATACTTGCATTGTGCATGACCCTACCTTCTTATGAGGGTTATGCCGTTGGGGGTAGATAGGATGCTAAACTAGTGCTACGCAAAAAGGGATGGGAATATGCATGGTGATGGAGACAAAGTATTTTCAAAAGACTTTTCGAAAACCCCATCGGGTGCCACTTATGCCCTGGGGAGAGGATGAGTGGGGTAGCCACTTGATGACGAAGTGGCGTACCGAGGCAAGTGTGTGTTGTTTTCAAAACGGATTGGTTCAAGTTGCGACCGTTATTCCAACCTTACATGCGCAACCACTCTACCCTTGTATGGGAAAGGGCATTATTGATTACCTAGGACGATACTAGTTTGGAGCCCGCATTACTAGTGACGGGGGAGAGTTGGTGCTATCTCTCGGGACAGGGTCGTGCCAGGTAGGGCGGCCATGACTGTTTTCACAGGGCACCGGATACACCGTTGTGTCCCCTCTCGGATGATACGATCTCGAGTGAGTCTCGTATGATGTACATCGTGAGGATACGGAACAACGAGTGGGCTCCTTGTTAGTGTCGTCTAGGGAAAGATAGTGATCGGGTGCTTACCCCGGGTACTTGAGGTACCGCGGGTCGTGGACGACACGAAAGTTCCCCGGATCCTGTGGGTAAAGTGTGCAACCTCTGGAGAGTGTAAAACTATTCGAATAGCCATGTCCACGGTCAAGGATAATTGGTAACCGCTCTTGGGCTACGTCCACATGTTTACAAACTAGTGTGTGTGTATGGATAAGTGGGAAGATCTACTTGGGTGAAGTCAAAGGACTTGACATGATTGAGTTGGGTTGATGCCCACTCTATTTATGTGTATATCTGTAACCTGTCCTCATGGTTACTTGAATTCTCCTGATGCATGTCTTACAAGTTGCTGAACATGTCATTGCACTCAAAACTAGCTTTCTGCAAAAATTTACCTATATCATGCATTGTTGTATCTTGAACCAAAACATGGGTTGCTTGCGAGTACATTCAAAGTACTCATTGGCTTGCCACTAGTTATTTTATTGGCCAGGCTTGAAAGAACAGGATATGATAAAGAATACTTCAGCGACGAACATGCGAACTAGGACGCTTTCCCAGTCAGAATGCCTGTGGGGTTAAGGCAGATGGCATGGGTCCAAGTTATCGACGAAGATTTCCGCTGCGAAGTTATACTCAAGACTTGACCATAATGGTCATAATTTATGTAAGACGGTATGTATGGATGTAAGACTCTTGTTATTCAGGTTCTGTGTGTTCAGTGAGCATTGATCTCTGAGATCACTATACACGTGCAATCGGTGATCACGACTTATGAGTCGGGGTCCCCACAGAGCTGGTATCAGAGCCATCCTGACTGTAGGAAGCCTTAGTTAGCATGGTCATTAGTTAGGGTAAAACTATTTCCAAAACTATTACAAGTTTTCAAAACTATCTATACTTCTCTTCCCTTCTCAGTTTTTCAAAAACTAAGGTATACTTTCCCCATCAATCTCTTCCCTTCAAAACTATTTCAAACGGTCGCTAGCACCCTCAAGCCCTTGACCACGGGATTCCTTGTAATCCTCGTGGATAGCCTAGAAGGAATACACCTTGCCAAACACTCACCCACCTCTTTTGAACCCAAGATTCATGACACCACAACAAGACGATGCCAACGGAAGATACGCCTTTGAAGAATGAGGACATGAAGACCCAGAGGATGGTGACACCTTTGAATTTGCCCCAGGATGATGCAACCTTGTCCTATAACGATCAGGGTGTAAGATATGCAAGGCCATGATAGACATCGCTAATAGAGCAATCATGTCCTTACCGTTGTTGTATCGGCACCCACTGGTGGATGAGAACATCGCTATTGGGGTCCGGACGCGTATCCGTGGCCTCGAGCACCTATGGGGCACTCGGGGGCGCCTTCTGGTTCGGCGGGGGAGCGGGGCCGTGCGCAGAGCAGATCGAGGTCGAGCACGCACGGGGAGACGGGCGATCTTTACCCAGCTTCGGGGCTCTCCGGAGAGATAACACCCCTACTGCTGCTCTGTGTGGTTATTTGATCTAGCTCGAATTTGCGAGCGTAAGGTAGTGCTGCGGGTGTCGAATGGACCGAACCCCTTCTACGTGCGCATGGGCCTCCCTTTTATAGTCTGAAGGGGGTACCCACAGGTGGCAGCGTAGGAAGAGGGGGTAGGAACGTAAAAATGCAGGTTGGTACAACAGTGCACAACAGTGCCCCTACCTAACTCTGACGGCAGGGGACAAGGGCATTAAATGCCCGTCCGGTCGCCCAATAGTGCAGGTGGAATGACCGTTAAGTGAGCCTCCGGGTGCGACGATGGCGCCTCTGTCAGCTCCGTTTGCCACCTCGCTCTGCATGGTTGCGTAGTATCTCGCCACGTGCTCTTGGGATGGCCTGGTGATGACGCGTCATAGGGTGCGCTGGAGTTGGGTGGCAGTCTTGCCACGGCAAGTGCCTTGCCGCGGTCCTTTTGTTGTGCCTGCAAGCTTGCCGGCCACTGGGCCTTGCCGGGGCGCGCGGGGCGCCGCGGCAAGTTTTCTGGTGATGTCCTGGTTAGCTTTCCCGGCAAGCTCCTCTTGCCGGGGCCTTCGTGTTCTTAGCTAGTACTTTGTTCTTGAATGGCAGTGATAAGGAGTGGTGGGGAGCCTTGCCGGACGTCAGGCGAGCCTTGCCGCGGGGTGCTACGACTGTCCGTGCACAAGTTCGGGGTACTAAGGGGCCCCCCTACTTTAGTACACCGACAGGAGCCCCCGGGCCTGGGCCATACACGGTGCCGAGCGTTGTTGGGCCAGGCCCAAAACAGTGGACGGGCACGCGTGGCCTTGGTCCGCTCAGCAACGTGCCCCGCGCCCACCGTGCTCTCCTGTAACGGCACGCGTCGATTGTGGCGTCGTGGGAGACGTGGGCGGTGCGTGCGGTCTTTAGGGCATCCACTCCCGTGATCGTGGTGCAGGGTGAGGTTACTTCACCCGTCGCCTCGGCCCCGCTCATTCGCCACGCGGCCCTCATGCATGGGGGTCGTGGGCGGCGAAGGTGGGAGACTGAGCCGTCACGGGCGGAGAGGGCGAGTCGGCCCCGCTCCTCTGCCCTCCTCGTTTTCTGATTGGCCGGGCGGGGCGGTTGAGCCCCCACCCCGCCCTTTTAAAAGGGGCGGAAGGGGAGCACGATAGTCTCACACTTCCTCTCTTCCCTTCGTCTTCAACTTCCGTTACTTTTTCTTTTGTCTGCCATGGAGGGAGGGAATCCTGGTCCTTCCATGGTGGCAGCAAGGGTCGCCTCCAGGCAGCGTACCTCTCCCTATCCCGCACCTGTGGCGGCGGAGCCGGCCACGAGGGGGAGAGGGAGGGGGCGAGGCCGCGGACGAGGCCGAGGACGTGGTCGAGGCGGTCGGGGGAGAGGCGGCCGTGGCGATGCGCCTCCCCCGTCTCAGCCGGTGGCTCCTTTCCTCGAGGCGGTTCACACTGGAGACGATCCCTGGGAGTTCTTCATCAAGCTGCGCCGAGCGCCTCGTCGCCGCCTCCGGTTGCCGGCCCCGTTCGCGAGCGCGATGGAACCGGATCCGCCCGAGGTGATGGAGGTACGCATGAGGGGCTGCGGGATCAGCGGCACTCGAGTGAGTGTCGTGTCCCCAGCCCCCGGCGTGATGTACTTCGACCGAGGGTGGAAGACGTTCGCCCGAATCCACAGCTTGACGGCGGGGTTTACCCTCCATTTCAAGTTAATGGAGGGCGACCTTCTCGCCGTCAAGGTCTTTGGGAACTCCGGGACCCGGGCGAGATGCTGTGTGGACAGCTCCTCCGATAGCGAAGGTCCCTCCTCGAGCGAGAGTGATGAGGAGGGGAGCGACAGCGACGACGACGAGGATGGCGGGTCCGACTAGGCGTCGGGCGCTGCCTCGCGTCACGGCGACCCCATCATCCGGTCGCCGCCTTCAACTCCGGGGCCGCCTCCTTGGGTAATTTGGCGTAGGGAGGCTGCGGAAGAGGAAGAGGGTGGCGGCAAGGCCGTCAAATCGAGTACGAGGGCGAGGAGCCTCGCCACTGCGGCCGACGCCCCACCACCCGCCTTCAAGCTCTGCCTCCGGCGCCTGCCTCCGCCAAGCTCTGCCGCCCCGGAAGTTCTCTTGGTGTCTTCTCGCGCCTGTAGCTCTCCTAGGCGCCCTTTGCTTCTTCCGCGAAGAAGCTCTCGCAGGGCCTCCTTGACCTACCTCCTGAACTCTGAGCAGAGAAACAGGAAAGGGATTACGGGCATCTTATCTTTCAATTTGTAAGCCCTTGGGCCTTAGTTGTACTTAAAATCTATAATCCTCTCTATCATGTTTTTCATCCTCCAAGCAGGGCCGTGCGCAGAGCAGATCGAGGTCGAGCGCGCACGGGGAGACGGGCGATCTTTACCCAGCTTCGGGGCTCTCCGAGAGATAACACCCTCTGCCGCTCTGTGTGGTTATTTGATCTAGCTCAACGCGTGCGGCGTAAGGTAGTGCTGCGGGTGTCGATGGATCGAACCCCTTCTACGCGCGCATGGGCCTCCCTTTTATAGTCTCAAGGGGTACCCACAAGTGGCAGCGAGGAAGAGGGGTAGGAACGTAAAGCGCGAGGTTGGTACAGCGAGGCACAACAAGGTGCCCTACCTAACTCGACGGCGGGGACAAGGGCATTAAATGCCCGTCCGGTCGCCCAACAAAGGTGGAATGACCGTTAATGAGCCTCCGGTGCCACGATGGCGCCTCTGTCACTCCGTTTGCCACCTCGCTCGCATGGTTGCGTAGTATCTCGCCACGTGCTCTTGGGATGGCTCGTGATGACGCGTCCGCAGGTGGTGCGCTGGAGTTGGGTGGAGTCTTGCGCGGCAAGTGCCTTGTCATGTCCTTTTGTTGTGCCGGCAAGCTTGCCGGCCACATGGCCTTGCCGGGGCGCGCGGGGCGCCGCGGCAAGTTTTCTGGTGATGTCCTGGTTAGCCTTCTCGGCAAGCTCCTCTTGCCGGGGCCTTCGTGTTCTTAGCTAGTACTTTGTTCTTGAATGGCAGTGATAAGGAGTGGTGGGGAGCCTTGCCGGACGTCAGGCGAGCCTTGCCGCGGGGTGCTACGACTGCCCGTGCACAAGTTCGGGGTACTAAGGGGCCCCCCTACTTTAGTACACCGACAATCGCCATTTGGCCCGCCTCACTATAGTGAGCAGGAATAACGGTTCTCTTCATCCCCCGCTCTTCGTGTCGATGTTTTCATCAACGTAACCGACATGTTGGACCTCTACTATGCCTTGTTAATATCATTGCATAAGGGATTACCTACTTGGTACCGTCGACACCTTAGAAGGCAAAAGGGGTCGTCATGATTAAGAAGACAACAGAAGACCGAGTCAGTGCCTGCTACGACGAGCCACCTTCACCCCATCACTTCAACAGGCGATAAGTTGTTGAAGAATCTTCAGGCTCAACCCGGATTGTTTCATCGAACAACTACAAGAAACGTAGCAACACCTGAGGGAAACCCAGAAGAGTGCACGAGGCACGGAGCAAGGCACGACTACTGAGTCCGAGAACCCCTTGGGTAGGATGAGTCGTGTACCCCCTATGCGCAGTTGAGTCCATATGATGGTTCGAATAGAACCATGTGTTGCTTGTTTTTATTTGTTTGTGTTTTGATATAGGTCGCACTTTTGCCCTAGGCGACAAGTATGCGACTATATCACCTTCCTTACCTTGCTTCTTCTGTTTGGCCCTTTTTGCACCTGTTTGTTTGCACTTGCACTATAGAACCCCCTTTAGGCATCACCCTCCTCTATGATACTTTTCCCTCCCATCTCTCTCTCTCTCCTCAGCTGAAGGCCGGCAAGACAAGGAACACCAAGGATTCTACTTTGGAACCAACTGGCACTATGGACCTTTGCTACAACCTCCTCGACCAAATGCAACCCCGTAGAGTTATGGTTAATCCTCCAGACTGGAAACCCATCCCTAGACCCTTGGAGACTCCACGAGATACCCGAGCTCAAATCCTTAACAATGTGCTTAACCCATAGAATTGCAAAAGCATCAGTTAAGCCTCCGTGACCTTGCACAACACTGGGTTCGTTATGGAACTAGTGGACATAGTGAACGAACTCATTATCATCTTAAGGTAACGCCAAAACTGACGATGCCACAGGAAGACCAAAATTGAGGATATAGGAGTAAAGGACAAATGACTTGATGAGTTTATATCAATGACTTTGAGGGATCATCTGAGACTATTTGGTGGATTATGAGGCTTTCATGTTGGTAGATGAACTTGGTGGGATCAGTTAATAGATTAGCATAGCTTTCATTACCCCTGAGTAAAATTGGATTTAGTAGGATAATTGCGTTCGCAAGCTGAAATTCTTGGAGGTGTAAGGATTTGACATGGTCAGATGATATCACTAGGAGATTGTTGACATTATGACAATGACTTGGGGGAAACATGTAGGAATTCTCGTGGAACATGAGATTTGGATTAAATAGGTGATCCTAAGTGGGGACTATATGTTGAGTAAGTCTACATGGTTCGGAGTAAATTGGATTTAGATTAATGATTTCGATCATGATACCATGTTTCTCGGTGGACGATAAACTAGGAGATTGGATTAATTGTCGGAGTTGATTTAGGGATCTATATAAGCTTGAGTTGGAAGTTACTTGACCCCAAGAATGGAAATTGGTGGACCGACTATAGTAAAGATAGCTCTTTCAAGTATCTGGGGATTATAGGACATTAGGAGATCATGTGGAACACCATAAACATTGGATTTGTGGAATTAATGGATTGTGTAGTGATTGATGGAAGTTAATGGGCTGTTGGAGTTAATTCATAGGGAGGAGACAAGATTTTGGAGTGGCATATGACGTGTTTCCTTAGGATAGACCTTGGAAGAATAGGTTGAACACTTGGATTGTGATGTTTAATTCAAACTTAGTAGCTTGTACGTTCTGCCCATAGATTATTTTTGCATAGCTATGAGTTTGGGGATAGTTGACATGTATAGTTTTGTTAGACCTCCTCTTGGGAGTCATGAGGATATGAATAGCATGAGTAATGATTAGAGTTGACCTATACAAGATAATGCTTTCGGTGGAATAAGGTGATTTGTTTGAAGGATTAGATAGAACAATTGGCATCTCAGAAACTGTGTTCAAGGATAAGATGATAAACGTTCACTCGCACCCTAGAATCCTTGAAACCCTTAAGCCCTACCAAGCCACAACATGGTTGGATCATGACCATGGGCTTTGGACCTAGGATGAGAAGAATTCGGCCAATACTCAACCGTGACCACCACCAATGCCTCAACCCACTTTACGTAGCCCATAGACTTCATGGAGGGCTTGGACAAGTTAGTTGTCATATTTCTTTGATTACATACTTGTCTACCCGAATACGGAAGAAGAATCGTTGAGCTGGTTAAGGAACATCTGAAGATCGTCATGTCTAGGAGGAAGAACTACACCAACCACCATCTTCAAGAAGTATACTTCCGCGTCAAAGACCATGTGTATCTGCAAGCCACTTCTCTCTAAGGAACGAAGCATTTCCATGACAAGGAGACCCACACCAAGATTCATCGGCCCCCTTCGAGATCACTCCAAGATTTAACAACCCCGGAGTTGCCCCCTCTGAGATCACTACAAGACGAAGAGAAGACCGTTACCAGCTGGAGTTGCCACCTGAGTTACCGGATGTGCATAATCCTTTCCATGCATCACAACCCCGGAAGTGTTTCCAACTTCCTAACTTGCCCAATCTCTATGAGGGCATTAACCACCGAGCCATCGACCCCTAGCCCAATCTAACCTACCACGAGCTACCCATTAGCAACCTAGATCAAGAGGAGCGTCATACACGAAGCCACACCACCAAGTACTTCAAGCTCAATGGAGCACTACACGGAAGCGTATAACATGAGGACTTGAAGACTACCCTGATCCAAGTTTCAGATCCCTTTCGCGCTTAGTTTGGGAATCTCGGGGACGAGATTCTTGTAAGGGGGGTAGGTCTGTCACACCCTGATTTTCATGCCACTACACTTAAGCTAACAATCATGACAAAATGTGGTTTGACAAAAACTTTTGAGTGTTTTGGACCTTGCCTTGATTGGTTTTTGTCTGCTGTTTGCAAGTGCTCTAAAAATCAAATAAATCCTCCAACTCCTATACTTCATCTCCTTGCTCCAAACTCCTAAACCAATGATCATGCCATGTGTATAGTACAATATAGAATTTTATTACAAAAATAATTTGGCCAAAAAGTATTTTCTAAATTTAGTTTTCCAAAAACCCCTGAATTGAGGTTTGCACTGCAAGTACTTAATTAAGGGCTGTAAAAATCTTTCCAAAATTATATTTGACTCCTATTAGATATAGGATACCCAGAAACCACAAAAATATAATTGTAAAAGTTATTTACCTATTTTGTTTAAAGGCTTTTTCTTTAGGCCAGAAATGGTCTTTAATAGGTTAAAATTATTTTTATACTTTAAAAATATTGGGTAAAATCTAGGGAAACTCCGTGGACATATATTGTCCATATATAAGAGTTTCAACACATGGTCATGTTCAAAATATTGGTTAAATCCCTCAAAAACCCTTTCTAGATATTTCAAGCTTTTGAAATATTTACAAAGGATATATTCTCTAAAAATTCCAAGAAAATTCTAGCATGTCACATATGACATATTAGATGATCTTGCCAAGTCTCATGTCTTGGAGAACAATATAACCTCATCAAATCCCCTCAAAACCATTTCTGTCCATTTTGAAGTTTGAGCAACTTTACATTGGCAAACGTTTCCAAATGTTCTCAAACCTTGTGAACATGCTCAAATGTTCTAATTATTCATCTAGACCAAGTGGCACAAGTTGGAGAACAAGTTAACCTGATCAAAGGGCCCCAAAACCCTATCTGACCAGAATCAAATTTGAACAACTTTGTACTACCAACTTTCTCTCCTTGACCCCAACTTTCGTGAGCATGTTCACATGACCAAATGAGGCCACTACACCAAGTGGTTCATCAAGGGGAAGTGATTTTCTCAACTAGATCTACACAAGTTCATTTCTGCTAATTTCTAGGGTTTACAAAAGTTACATTGGCAACTTTGCCCAAATAAGCTCCAAATTGGTGGAAGGCCCTAATTATATGTTCCATTTCACCCTGTGGAGTCTCATGCCAAATGGAGTTCATTTGCTTAACCAAACAAGCATCAAACACCTTCTGCCACTTTACCAAAATTCCATTTTTGACCACTTCCACTAATCTCCATGACCCTATGTTTTTACCACAGCTGCCCCAGGTCACCTCCTACCTCCAATAACTCTCCTCCTTCAACAACTCAATTATTTGGGGGTAAAACCCTTCTCTTTCTCTCTCTGTTTACCCATGGCAACTCCTCCTCTCTCTCTCATTTCTATATGCAGCGCCCCACCTAGCTCCTGACCACTCTAGAGCATCCAAGGAAGCTCCAGGACACATGTGGACATGCCCCTGACCTTTTAAAATGGCCATGCCGGCCATATGCATGCTCTGGAGCGCGCTACAGTGCGCCCTTGCACTGTAGCTGCCCTCTGCCCGATGCCTCCAACCACCTCGGCCCTCCCCCGCATGCCTGCCAACGCGCCACGACGTCCGCAGCACGCTACACCCCTGTCCCCCTCCTTCTTGTCCATCCTGCTGCACCCTCCGCACGCGCGCCGGCCGCTCGAGAGCTCCAATGGACGAGCTCACACGCGCGACGCCCCTGGCACTTACCCGATCCTTCTCTCCCTTCCCTTGGTCGTGGACCATCTCCACAAACGTGCTAGACTCGGTTTCCCTAGCCCCCGTGGCCTCTGGCATCGCCCGTATCCCCACCGGCGCACGAGACCACGGTGAGCTTCGGCTGGCCTTTGAAAGGTCACCCCTGAGCCCTCTCTCTGCTCCGTTTGCCCCCTCCTCCCTCCCGTTTACCTCCCCGACCTACACACTCCTCCTCCCATGCCCTCCCTGCACCTCCATCACCGGAGTGCCGCTGTCGGCCTCCGCCTAAATTCGCGGCGCCGAGAGCCCCTCCTCTCCACCACTTAGCACCGGATCGTCATTAAGACCACCACGGAGCTCCCCTGCGCTCCATCTGCTCTTCCCGACGGCCGTAGCATCGACCTCGTCCCCGCTAGGACTCCAGCCGCCGCGACCAATGTCTCTCACCTTCCCGAGCTCCTCAGCAGGCGTAGAGCACATGGGCAGGTGCGTCTCGCCGCGCTGAACACTCCGGTGTGAAGAACGTCGCCGGGGACCGCCTGGGTCACCGGCTCGATCGATGGCCGATCCCCTCTGCCTCCGCTTCGGTCGCAGGCGGGAGGAGGAAGACGACCGCCCCGCCAGCTGGCATAGGCCCCACTTGCCAGCGAAAAACCGCTCGGACCCGCGTGGTTTAAGTGGAGACGGCTCCGGCCTTAACCGCCTCCCCCCGAGCAAACACGTATTCCACATGGCCTCCCAGCGGGCGCGTGCGAGAGGCTGGGCCAGGCCCAGTGCACTGCCCCGCTAACTCTCGCCCAGCGCACGCTGGTGCCTTCCTAGATCCAGCCCATTTAGGTAAATACCTTTTCTTTTTCTTTTTCTGTGGACTGGGAAAACCCATAGAATATTCAAATTAACTCCAAATTTTATGATTCAAATTTCTAGTGACTCTATAAATCATGATCTACCTGCTGGTGCAACATGCACATTTTTCCAGAGACTTTTTCTTCACAAACATTTATCGGATCTTGTTTTTCCATTTCTGTAATGAACTTTAGAAAATCACAGAGAGCCCATTTTTTATCCAAATTCCATGATTAAAAATACTAGATGTCTATAAGTTCAAAACTTAGTTTTTGAACATTTTTACTAGTACTTTCTGTATCACCTCAAATAATGGTCTATTTCTTCATGATTGTCAACCTTGCAAATCCATAGAATATTCATTTGAACTCTAAATCTAGTGAAACCAACTCCTAGATGCTTCTAAAATGTTGATTTGTTAAATGGGTATCTTTGCTCATTTTCCAAAAATATATTTCTGTACACTTCTTGCAAATCCATAAACCCTTGATTCCATCATATCGAAATGTTTAGAAATATCCATTGATCCACTTCCAATGAAATAACCTTGGTCATTCCTCATATGACCAGAGGTATCCTAGAAAAGTCCAACTCACATTTTTAGAGCACTTTTATTTTTGCCTTGTCGTGTTGCTTATTATGGTTGTTTTCATTTATAGTTGACGAAGTAGACGAAATGCTCGGAGTTGGACCAGAGATATTTGAAGACCTCAAGACTTTGTTAAAACAGGCAAGCAACCCTTTGACATGTCTATGAAACCCTTTTCATGCATGTCATATAGCACCATATTGTTGTTGCAACGGAATCATGATGAGGTGGTAACCACTTTGATGGTTTGCCACCGTACTTCCTCGTTGATACTTGCATTGTGCATGACCCTACCTTCTTATGAGGGTTATGCCGGTGGGGGTAGATAGGATGCTAAAGTAGTGCTACACAGAAAGGGACGGGAATATGCATGGTGATGGAGACAAAGTATTTTCAAAAGACTTTTCGAAAACCCCATCGGGTGCCACTTATGCCCGGGGGATATGATGAGTTGGGTAGCCACTTGATGACGAAGTGGCGTACCGAGGCAAGTGTGTGTTGTTTTCAAAACGGATTGGTTCAAGTTGGGACCGTTATTCCAACCTTACATGCGCAACCACTCTACCCTTGTATGGGAAAGGGCATTATTGATTACCTAGGCCGATACTAGTTAGGAGCCCGCATTACTAGTGACGGGGGAGATTTGGTGCTCTCTCTCGGGACGGGGTCGTGCCAGGTAGGGCGGCCATGACTGTTTTCACAGGGCACCGGATACACCGTTGTGTCCCCTCTCGGATGTTACAATCTCGAGTGAGTCTCGTATGATGTACATCGTGAGGATACAGAACAACGAGTGGACTCCTTGTTAGTGTCGTCTAGGGAAAGATAGTGATCGGGTGCTTACCCCGGGTACTTGAGGTACCGCGGGTCATGGATGACACGAAAGTTCCCCGGATCTTGTGGGTAAAGTGTCCAACCTCTGCAGAGTGTAAAACTATTCGAATAGCCGTGTCCACGGTCAAGGACAGTTGGGTAACCGATCTTGGGCTACGTCCACATGTTTACACACCAGTGTGTGTGTTTGGATAAGTGGGAAGATCTACCTGGGTCAAGTCAAAGGACTTGACATGATTGAGTTGGGTTGATGCCCACTCTATTTATGTTGATATCTGTAACCTGTCCTCATGGTTACTTGAATTCTCCTGATGCATGTCTTACAAGTTGTTGAACATGTCATTGCACTCAAAACTAGCTTTCTGCAAAAATTTACCTATATCATGCATTGTTGTATCTTGAACCAAAACATGGGTTGCTTGCGAGTACATTCAAAGTACTCATTGGCTTGCCACTAGTTATTTTATTGGCCAGGCTTTAAAGAACAGGATATGATGAAGAATACTTCCGCGACGAACATGCTAACTAGGACGCTTTCCCAAATGTAATGCCCGTAGGGTTAAGGCAGATGGCATGGGTCCAAGTTATCGATTTAAGATTTCCGCTGGGTTATACTCAAGACTTGACCATAATGGTCATAATTTATGTAAGACGGTATGTATGGATGTAAGACTCTTGTTATTCAGCTTCTGTGTGTTCGGTGAGCATTGATCTCTGGGATCACTGTACACGTGCAATCGTCACGACTTATGAGTCGGGGTCCCCACACCCCAGCAAGCAACCGTGTAGGCTGGCCCGTCCTGACTATGTATATAGTGGAGCGATTTCCTTTTCTCTCCATATGAACCTATCATATTGCGTACGTGCCACTGAAGAAAAAAAACTTTAATTATAAATGATGCGGCACCAACTAGTCGTTCTCCTATAACCTTGCGCTTGGCATCTCCAAAATATTAACCTTGCGATTGGCTCTTCGCCTCTTCGGGAAGTCGAGCAATAATGGTAGTGCAGTATATATCGTTCTGGCTATATGAGACCGAATGAATTGCTGCACGTCCACCACTTAGGCAAGGGTCGAGGGGCGAGGGAGAGTGCTACATACAGAGCAAAATGAGTGAATCTACACTCTAAAATACGTTTATATACATCAGTGTTTGGAGTATGTACTAGTAGTTCATATTGAAATCTAGTAAAGGACATATATATATATATATATTCCAAACAATATGATATAATCTCTATAACCAAGGTCGTAGGGACAAGGAGTAAATGGAGGGAGTAGTAAATTTTTCTCCTCGTCCTGCGAGCCACTGCGCGCATGGGCGAGGGAGCGGGTGTAAGGCGGAGCAAGCTTCACCTCATCCTGCGAGCCACCACGCCCGTGGGCGGAAAGACGGCGTACTAAGCAAGCTTCTCCTCGTTCTGTGAGTTGACGGGACACATCAAAAGTACTCCAGTGTATAGAGCCTTGCCTCTAAGGTAGGCCCCACATGGTTTGCCTCTTTTTTTAACATAACACGTCAAGTCGCAATTTTTTTGTTCATCCGTGGTAGACGATCCTCCCTCCACCAAGTGGACAACCAGTACACATGCCAAATTACCATGTGGGCTGCCTTTTTCGTACAAAAATGAGCTCCACTGTGTACCCACGCGGGTGTGGTTGGGAAAGAGACGGGAGTGCGTGCGTCGTGCATGCACCTCTTCTCGTCGTGCATGTCCCCCACCTACGTGGGTGTGTGTGAGAGATACAAACCGCGTTCATGAGTGTTTTTTGTTTTGGGGTGGGGTGGGGGTTGATTTGTGGGAATATGTCACGTCCCTAGCCTTGCTGTGCACTTGGACTAGCTTGGTTGCTGCATCATGTTTAAATTTCATTTAAACCTAAAATGGGGATTGTTCAAACCCTAGCATCAAAAGGAATTCAAATAGGTTCAACCAAAATATTTTTCAATGATTTCAAAATGTCCTTTAAAAATGTTCATCATTTCTGGATCATGGTGGAAGCATCTACCAAAAATGGTTCACATTTTTGCAGGACATATTTGGACTTTGAATTAATTCAAACATATTTGAATTGGGGCTATTTAAATGCTATATATATTTTAGATGCTCCAAAAATGTTGGAAATTGTTGAGGGTCACTGGAATAATTCAGAAAGCACCCATAACTATTTCCAGGATTTTATGAAATGGTTTAGCTTTATTACTAAACCAAAACAAAATAACAGAAATAGAAAAACTAAAATAAGAGAGAGAGAGAGAGAGACTCACCTGGGCACTTACCTGCAGCCCACCTGCCCAAAGATCAGAGCAGCCCAGCCCAAAGGGGCAAGACTGCCTTCTTCCTCCTCTGCCAGAGGACAAGCAGTGCGTGGCGAGCGCCGACGCGCTGCCCGGCCACCTCCCGCTCCCCGACCCCTCCTAGCGACGCCACGACGACGCCCCGTGTCCCCTTGCTCCTCTCCCTCACTCGCTGCTCTCTCTCCCCCTCCTCTGCCTCTCCTGCGCACAGCCACCGAGCGAAGCCTCGCCACCGTCCGCTGCCACCACGGCCACAGCTGCCCCCGCGCCTCTCCGTGCTGTCCCCGATGTCCGCCTCGACGCTGTGATTCTTTCCCCTCATCAAGAGCAAGCCCAGACGCCCTGCACCGCTGACTACGCTGCCGTCCTCGTCCTCTGCATCCGAGGACCACCGCCGTCGATTCGCCGACTTTGCTGCCTCCCCGATCCAGCTGAGCTCCGCCTCGACCCCACGGTGAGCTTCACCGTTTTTCCCCGTGCTCCCCGAGCTCTTCCTCGTTCCCTAGCCGCGCTAGCCACCGGATCCGAGAGCTCGTCGCTGCCGCGCCATGTTGCCGCCGTGGTTATAGCCACTGGAGCTCCCACCCGAGTACACCATCTTGCTCAGAACGTCTCCATGAGCCCGTTGCATGCCGCAGCTCGCCTTCCCGTGCCCCCTAGTGGTCGCCCGTGTCTCACCCGAGCTCCGGCCACCGCATAGCTCGTCGCCGGTGCCTCTGTAGGCCGCCCCAGCTCCAACTGCCACCACCACTGGATGCGCCCCACCGCCAGCTCTCCGTAGCCGCAAACCGCGCACGAAATGGTCCTCTGTAGCACGAGCCCGAGCAACTCCGGCGAGCCTCCGCCGCGAGATGTGGTCGCAGGCGCCTAATCCGGCGACGCTGACGTGACGGCGCAATTAGTGCTAATATCCATTAATTACCCACCCTAACAGACATTGACATGTGGGTCCCCGAGCCTAATTAGGTTAATCTAATTATCCTGCTTAAATTAGTGCTAATCTTGCGGGCCCCATGTGTCAGCATTGACTTTGGACAAGTCAGCGTTGACCGGTCCCACTTGCCATCCACCCAAACTGCTCGAGACATCGACCGGTGGACCCCACTGGTCGTTTGACTGAACCCGCCTGTTGACCTGATGACGCGTGGTAATGCCATGTCGACAAGAAGAATGATTTTCTGGATTTAAAATAAATCAGAAAATCCAGAAAATACCACAAACTTCTAAAAATCATAGAAAATCAACCGTAGCTCCAAAACAAATAAATTATATATGAAAAATGATCAGAAAAATCCAATCTATTCATCTGTACCATTTTCATGCATGTTAGAACAACTTATAGCTGCTGATTAGTACAAATCATATGAATGGCATTTAATTAATCATATATGGAGTTTGAATTTGAATCTTGGATTCAAACCAACTCCATTTAACTTGCTGCTAGCTGCATTAGCTCAAATCACAGCATATTGCCATGTCATGATCATGCATCATATTGTGCATTGCATTGATTGTGTTCTTCCTTGATTGCCGGTGATTATCCCCTCTCAGTAGACGACGTTCGACGATGAGTTCGATGACACCGATGAAGAACTATATTATCTTCAGAAGTGCCAGGCAAGCAAAACCCCATTGTTCATTCCGATACAATCCCACTCTCTCGCTCCTGCTCTCTTTTACTGCATTAGGACAACAACGACATATTTGTTACTTGCTGCGGTAGCTGAACCCCTTATCCTCTGCATGACCTGTCATTGCCACAGTAAATAGATGAAACCCACTAGCATGAGTAGGAGTTGTTTGAGCCTCGATGTGCCTACTCATTCATGCTTGTTTGTCATGACTGCTATTGCTTAGAGTTAGAAGTCAGTCCGATTCATCGGGATGAATCGGAGGTGTGAACATGTCCTCTTGTTGAGCTAAGTGTGTGAACACGATTTGGTAAAGGTAGCGGTGAGAGGCCATGTAGGAGTACATGGTGGGTTGTCTCATTGCAGCCGCCCTCGAGGAACTGAGTTCGTGTTTGTGATCCATGAACAGCTACTACCACTCATTGGGATCCTTAATTGACCCTCTCGGCTTCTTAATCACCCTTGTTCTCTGTCCGGGAGTTGCAACTAGTTTCTGGTGTTTGTAGGTAGTGTTAGTAGTCTACCAAGTGGCACCCGGTACAGGTGGGCTTGGGACAGACTAGGAACAGTGGCCCGGTGTACCAAGTGGCACCCGGATGGTGGACTTGGGAACCCTGCACACATTGTTTGGGGCCGTGAGCGACACCCCGGCCGGATCTCCTTGCGGATGGAACCCGACTCCCTCGCCCGGCTTCCGCTTGAAGGTTGCCGAGGTACATGACGTGTACAGGGCGATAAGTGGCGAGAGCGTGTGTGAAGAAGTACACCCCTGCAGGGTTATCATTATCTATTCGAATAGCCGGATTCCTCGGATATGGAAACTTGGACCCCTTGTACAGTTCATAGACAAGTGAAAGTGGATACTCTAAAATGCAAAAGATAAGCGTGAGTGCTATGGATGGCGTTCTCGTAGGGAGACGGGAGCGGATCCATAGTGGCGTATTGATATGGTGAATTTGTGGACTCGTGTGCGCCACCTCAAAAGAGTTACTTGCAATGTAGTTCAGATAGCCATCGAGTCAAAGCTGGCTTGCTGCGCTTAAACTCCACCACCCCTTTGTTGATAATGATGCATATGTAGTTAGTTCTGATGTAAGTCTTGCTGGGTACATTTGTACTCACGTTTGCCTATTTTACGTTTTTGCAGAGATTTCCGTCTCACTAGTAGTTCCGTGTGGACTTCGACGTTTATCTTGTTACCTCAGCTACGATCTTGTGCCCTCGGCAGGATCTAGTAGATAGCCAGGCTTCTAAGCCTTTTTCATTTGTAGATGTCTGTACCCAAACATGTTAAGCTTCCGCTTGTGCTTTGACTTATATGCTCTGAATGTTGGGTCGTGAGACCCATGATTGTAATATCTCGCTCCTCGGAGCCTAATGAATAAATACTTGAGTCGTAGAGTCATGTTGTGATGCCATGTTGTATTTGCACATATCGAGCATATTGTGTGTATGTTATTGAAATGCTTGGTATGTGTGGGATCTGACTATCTGGTTGTTTATCTTTAGTAGCCTCTCTTACCGGTAAATGTCTCCTAGTGTTTCCACTGAGCCATGGTAGCTTGCTACTACTCCGAACACTTAGGCTGGCTGGCATGTGTCCTTCTTCGTTCTGTATGCATCCTTCGGGAAATGTCACGCGATGAATACCGGAGTCCTGTTAGCCCGCTACAGCCCGGTTCACCGGAGTCCTGCTAGCCCAGTGCTACAGCCTGGATTCACTCGCTAATGACCGACACGTTCGATGCTGGGTCATGGATGCCTGTCCGTGTAAGTCTGTGCCACTTTGGGTTTACGACTAGCCATGTCAGCCCGGGCTCCTTATCATATGGATGCTAGCGACACTATCATATACGTGTGCCAAAAGGCGCAAACGGTCCCGGGCAAAGGTAAGGCAACACTCGTGGGAATACCGTGCGTGAGGCCGCAAAGTGATATGAGGTGTTACATGCTAGATCGATGTGGCATTGAGTCGGGGTCCTGACAGCTTTGGTATCAGAGCTTGACTGCCTGTAGGATTATCAAGCCAAACTGGTCAAACTTGAGTCAAGAAATGCTTTAGTTATATAAGGGAATTGATTGTGGGAAGGGAACGTAAGGCTCTTTTTACTCCTTTACCTTATGCCCTTCTGATCTGAGTCATCCTCTTCTCTTCTACGGGGATTATGAACTAGGCTTCTCATCTTTCTATCAGGATGTCGTGTTACTAATCCATAGACTTATATGATTGATGGTTTCAAGCTTCATTTCAGTTCCTACTACTTCCGTATGTTAACTGTTGATCTCGAACCCTTGATATTATGCTTCTGAGTGGTTATGCCACCATTTTTGTAGCATGTCTCAAATTTTTAAGCATTTACAGCCGTTATGCTGTCCGAGTCATCCCAGGTTTCTAAACAGTCTGATGCATTTGCAAATCCCTTCCTCCCATTCCTGATGTCCTTTTGGGCTAGATTAAGCACACTAATCGGTGAGTTGAGGTACTCTATTGCCTCAACATATATGTTGGAGCTAGTATTATGACCCTAGGTGTCTTAGAGGATCGCCATGTAATCTAGCCATGTTTTCTGTTCCCATTGTGATGATTCTGGCCTCCATTCTCGAAAGCATCCCATGATGCAATTTAGTAGTAGGTATTCTACTCCTTGGGTTTCGAACCCGAGATTCACTCTACTTACCTCGTGTTGATAGTGTTGCTCGTACCTTTAGGATATTAGTAACCTTTGCGATAGTCCTCGAGGTCCGTGGTATTTCCTTCTTCCAAATACCATGAACCATTCTTGGCAGAAGTTCTTTGAACCAAAAGATCACAACAAAAGTGCTCTTGATGAGTTCTCCATTCTATATTGTGAATCTGCCAGTCCTTCCTCTTCAGCATGGGTTATCCGGAATAAATATGTTGAACTTGTTCAACATACTAACCTATGCATCCACAACTCAGAAAGATATATGTTCCTTTGAGTTGTCCCTCTGTAGTTGTATTCCGATCCTTGTGAATGACTAGGAGAAACAAACTTCAGTACCTCATCCATATCCAGGATTGGGTCAAGATAGTTGTGCTCCGCAGATCAAAATGCCAACCCAGCTTTTGATTCTGTTCTACCCTGAAGTATTACCGTCTTTATGTCACGATTTTCATGAGAATTGCACCGGCTCTTGTGAATTCTTGACGTAGTGATACTTCTCGCCATCATTATTCATCCCTCGGTTCCGTGTTGTCGCAACCGGAATGCCGACAAGTGAATCGTGATGCGTGAATTCAATACTCCTGGCAACTCCGTTGCTTGGTAGTAAATGGACAATACTTTCATTCTTAGCGTGTTGGTTCTTAAATCATCATTCTAAGATAGATTGTGCTACCTAGTCCTTATTTTCGGTGCACCTTTGGATCAATGAGTTAGGGCTATGCCAATCCCTTGCTTATTTGATCATTTCGTCTTGCCCTGAAAAGCAAGATTGTTCTCGAGCTTAGTAACATACCGGTGGTTCGTGATGTTCCGAATATCTTCTCGGAAGTATTACCAGGTTGTCACCTGACCGCTATGTTGAGTTCGTGATCAAGTTGGTTTTCTTGTAAACCACCCTTTCTCCAAGAATCCGTGTCGGATACCCCGAGCTAGTTGGTTAAGCTAAACAACAACTTGGAGAGTTGGAAGATAAGAGCTTGTCCGACTCGGTTCATTCCAAAGGGATATCTTTGAGTGTGTTGAATAAAGGTGATATCTTCATTGATTGATCCTCATGGTCAATTGCTGGATCTATTATGTTATCCAATCTTTGATTTGAGTATGGGCTATTGTCAAATAAAATCAGAACCAACGATATTCGTAATGTTGTCGTACTCGTGGTTGTTTCCTCGAGCATACACCATTATATCTTCTGGGTATGACCAATGCTAACACCTTGTTTACATAGTTATGGAATTCCATCTCCATGGGAATCTCGATGACTTGTTGTTGTGCTCATCAGCAGCATTTTATCCTCTCCATGATTCATGTTGAACATCTAAGTTAGTAACGGAAACTTGTGTAAGCATTTTCTTCATGACCTGTTCGTGAAGTATATGTTTGGATGTGAAAGTGCGTTATATCGACTAGAGGGGGGTGAATAGGCAATTTATATGAAATTCTTCACTGAGGAATTTGCCAGTGAGGAAATTCCTTAGCGAAGAACTATTTGCAGCGGAATAAGTACTCAGAGGTAAACATAACAGATTACACACATAGTCAAGATGATGAAATGAAGACTAGAACAGAGTACTGAGAAGCGTAAACACAGGATAACAAGGTGAAGACAAAATGATCAAGAAATTGAACTGAGGAATTTGTGAAAGTCTTCACCAAAGTCTTCTGCCACGATATGAACAATATGCAACATGAATGAGGAAATGAGTGAGTTGAAGAAATAGAACCACCAGTTGGTGAAGACAATGATTTGGTAAACCAGCCCAACCGCTTTGTCTCGGTTATACGTCTGGTTGAGCGGCTGAGTATTTAAACTCGAGGACACACATTCCGGACACCCAGCCTCTCGAGCCGCAACTCAGACACCCATCCTCACCGTATTCTCCTTGAACTAAGACCACGCAGCCTCGCCCAATCACTCGTGGTAAGTCTTGGTGACTTCCAAACCTTCACAGACTTGGTCACTCGGCGATCCACAATTCCTCTTGATGCTCTAGACCTTGACGCCTAACCGTCTGGAAGAAGCACATCTTCAAAGGTAATAAGCGCCGATCCACACGGATCAATTTCTTCATGATGCTCAATCACGGGGTTTTTGTGGGGTTTGGTTTTGGATTTTCCTCACTTGATGATTTTCGCCAAAGTCCCTGAGGATGGGTTGCTCTCAAATGACAAGTGTCAAGTTCTCGGAGCAGCCAACCAACTAGTGGTTGTAGGGGCGGCTATTTATAGCCTAGGGAGCATCCCGACATGATAAGACATAAATGCCCTTCAATGATATGACCGTTAGGTGGATAAGATATTTTGGTCCGCCAAGCAAAGACAAAGAACGGTCGGAAATTTGACTTTCAAAGTCCTCGGGCTATCATGTTCCTCACTGTAGGCAATTCAGACTGGCGATTTCCTAACTCCTCGGTCGAGCAAAGTCATCAGTGACTGTAAGAACTGCGCTCTCACATCAAGAATTTGACTGAATCGTATGAGATTTCCAAAGGCTTCACTCAAGGGATTGGTAGGTGTAGGATTTTGAGTTGAGCATCACATGGAAATTTTTCCTTAGTATTTCCTCGATTTCTTAACAAAGACGGTGTTTCCTATGACTCAAGAAAGAGAAAATGAAACTACGAAAACAAAAGTCTTCACGCTGATTCCTCGAATGAATATCAAGTCTTCATGGTCACACCAATTTCTTCACTTTCAAAGTCTTCGTAAAGTCCTCGAATATCAAAGTCTTCATCGAAGAACTTCATTTTTAGGGTCGACTTTCTCTGTAAATATCAAACTCCTCATAGACTTATAGACCTGTGTACACTCACAATGATCATTATTTAACCTATAAGTCTTCAATACACCAAAATCACTAAGGGGCACTAGATGCACTTACAATCTCCCCCTTTTTGGTGATTGATGACAACATAGGTTAAGTTTTCAACGGGGATAAACATATGAAGTGTAAATACTGATATTGAGGAATTTGATTGCAGGATATAGAAGAACTCCCCCTGAATATGTGCATAATGAGGAATTTGCTTTTGAGGCAATGCACATTTGAAGATTTGAATCATGGAGATCTCCCCCTATATCTTGTAATTCATACACGCATTTGATACATATACTATGAAGAATTTGAAATGCATGATGAAATATGGTGCCTGATGAGATTCAGCATGCATGCAATAGTATTAACTAGGAATGAGCATGCAGAATATCACACCAAAGGTTTCAGAGCTCAAATATCACATTGAGAGCTTAGTGCTTCAAAAGCATCGAGCATAACACGATCAAAATCGAGCATCAGAAGCACGATCAAAAGTATTAGAGCACAGTGCAAAGTCAGCACAATGCACGATCAAAAGTATCAGGGCACCATCGGATTTAAGATTACAACTTGATCCAATAAAAAGTTTCGGAAGAACGAGAGTTGTAACTTAGTAAAAACGCCCATAGTATAAACCCGCTTGAAGACTAACTCAGATTTCTCCCCCTTTGTCATCAAATGACCAAAAGGATCGAAACTGAGGACTAATGCCCCTGAAGATATTCAAGTCGATGGAGGAACGCCAGCGTTGTCAGGGTTGGTTGTTGAAGTAGGGCCTGCCGCAGTGTCGTCCAAGTCTTCATATTCATCAGTTTCGCGCGATGAAGAATAAGAGCTAGCCACCAAGTCAGGAACTTTGACTCTCTTGAATTTCTTCGGAGGTGGTGCAGACCAGTCATAAGCTTCCTGAAGACCCATAGTCTTCAATTCTTCCGCAGAATAGACATGATTCAGAACAGCCCAGGTGCGGTTGAGGGTTTCATGTAGGTAGTACTGGTTTTTCTTCACTGCATTATGCGTTGAGGTCATATTGTGAAGAATTGCAGCAAATTGGCGCTTGACCCATTTCGAATGCGATCAACCTTCTAATGAAGACCGAGGAGTAACTCACGATCACCATCACCACGGTGCCTTGTGGCTTGAGGCTGTTTCTTGGTTGAGGTATTTGCGGCAAGATCACGCGAAAGTGTAATCATCATTGGTGGAGTAAGATGCGCTTTATAAACCGACCATCCAATGGACGGGTGCCTTTATCAATTACAGCTGCTGCCTTGCCCTTGTCATCAGATGATGAAATTGGTCGCTTGAGGACTTCAATGGGCGGTAGGAAGCTGCCATGATTCAGAGTGTCAGCCTTGTAGTTCAGTGAAGATCTTGCCCAGATGAATCTCATGATCCAAGGCGCATATGGCTTCGGCTCAAAAGGTGACATTGCAATATTGGCCAGAGTCCTCATGAAGAAATCATGGAAGTTGACTGGAACGCCATGAATGATATTGAAAAGCATGTTCTTCATGATGCCAACGACATCTTCATCATTTGAGTCATGGCCTTTGATTGACTCATAGTCTTTGTCAAGATTCACATGCACACATCCGAGGCACATATAGCAAATCCTTGACGAGGAATTTCATTCGAGGGGCTTGGCCTGGCTTCAATGGCTTCATCAAGATTGCATGAAGTGATCGACGATTCACGCTCATTATAGAGGCAACAAGCAGATTCATGGGGAGGATCAAGAGGAAGGACGAAGCAATTCATTCTTTGGTGCCTTGTAGTGAGTATTTTCATCATCCAATCCGAACCCATGAGTTGATGTCTTCAAAGATCTCCGTGATGTGTGGTGGCATAGAATCAAGAATGAGTTCTTCATTCCACCACATATATCGGTGCAGAAATTCAGAAGCCCTGCATCGTGAAGAACACGGAGTACTGGCTCGAAGCACGGCAGTGATTCCATATCCACATGAGGAATATGCTCATGGTCGAAGATCTTGTCCTTGTCGAATAGCACTGAGGAATAGAAATTTGCTTGTGTTGGAGTCCAGAAGCGTCTTTTCCTCATTCGAGCAGAGTCATAAGGATTGTAGGCAGTGAAGAACACATGCTCAGAAAAGAAATCTTCAGCCTTGAACTTTTGCTTGCTCGAAACGGATTCTTTGGCTTGGGCAGAGGAATATCATTATTTGAAGCACAACTTCGTGAATCGCGATCTCGTGTTCTTTAGGTCGAGGAATTTCTAGTTCCTCTCCTGTGCGGTTTGAGGATCAGCAGTTGGTTCTTCAAACGCTAGTGGCTGGAATCTCTTCGTTGACTGATGATGTGGGATGAGTTTCTTCAGAGCCCATTTGAACAATAGTAGTCGGTGACTGAGGAGCTTGTTGAAGCGGAGTGAAGAGAGGAGTATTGGGGTGCTGACTTTCCCAAAAGTCATCGTTCATTATAGGTGTAGTGCACCCAATATCCACATCTTCATCTTCTTTTCAATTTCTCGTGCCGCCTCTTCACCGTGAACCGAGGCACGGGTGAGGAAGCAACAGAGTTGAAGGAAAGCTTCCACTTCAATATCTTCATCAAGCTGTTACAAGTAGCAACAGATTGATTTTCTTCATCCGATCCGCTTGGGATCGTGTATTCTTCTCCAAAGGGAACAATTTCTTGATGACATGGAGGAAATGGGAATGGCATCGATAGGATTTTCAATCGAGCTGGTCATTGGCTTCAATTTCTTCGCAGCCAAGAATTTGACGCACTGATGCCTTCCTTTTTCATCGCAGCTCGCTCTGCAGCCTTTTTTCTTCTTCACTTCATAGGCGTAAGGAAGAATTGGAGTTGGTGTTGGTGCAGGAGGAGCCGAGGATTGAGGTACAGCTTTTCTTGCACAACCGTGCAGATTGCCTGCTTTTCAGATTCTTCAGCGCACCACTAGTGGATGCCCTAGGAATTTCTTCAAGAAATGGAATGGAGTCATCAGCCTCGAACTTGTGTTCTCATCAAGACGCTGAAAGTCATCGCAAGGTTGGCTTGTTCTTCAAAGAGGCTGAGCAGATTCTTCATCCCGAGGATTTTCTTGTTGCGATGAAGCTGCAATAGTTGACATTCTATTCGCCGAGTGACGAATCTCACCTTGGCTCATTACCAACAAGATTGTAAGCATCAAAATCCTTGCCGAGTGCTTGATTTGATTGAGCTTTAAGAAGTTCTTCAGAGACAAGTTGATGATGTTTTTCCTCGTAAGCTTCTCTTTTCTTGCTTTTGCTCTCTTCAATTCACGAGCCTTTTCAAATTTCCATTTCTCTTCAGAGATGAAATGGTTCAGATGTGACTTTGACCAGAGTCGATGGCAGATCCGAAGAGGAGTGTGTGGATCCCGATGCCACAGTCAATGAAGTCTAGGATCTTCTTGGATCCAAAAGCAGAGGTACACTTGTTCCTTTGGCTCTAGCGGCCTTGGTCATCTGTCTCGATGATTTCTTCAAGTTCTTCATCGAGGCTTCATCATCGAGGGAACATTGAATGCAACTTTGTTTCTTCTTGGACTTGGCCGAGGACCGCGCCCAGCCAGCTTGCTTTTGTCTTCAGCAGAGTGGGACCTGTTGAGGACATTGGTGCCGAGGAACTTGTCAAACACGTATAATGGAGAAACCTTGAGTCCTTTGACAAGTTGCAAGATGCATGTGTGTTGAGGACTTGGAGGAGCTGCGAGGATTTTGAATGAGCAGCAAAGAAATCGAGGAATTTGCCGTGAGGGCGCGGCCGAGGAACTGGGCCGTGAGGGCGCCTGACGGTGAAGCACATGGCTTCGTCGGCAGCTTCTTTGGTATTGATTTCCTCGGCTTGACCGAGGGCTCAGCAAGAAGCAGCGAGATCCTCATTGAATTTCCTCACCGCTTCCTTGGCCTGTCTTGCCAATTTGGCTTGGCGCTGGACCATTCTTCAGAAAATCTTCACCACGCTTGACGCTGGTGGATCAAGAACTTGGCCAGTGCGGAGGAGCTCTTGGGCATGGAGGATTCAAGTAATTTCCTCATGTACTTAGGAGTGACATAGCGGTATTCTCGCCATTCTCGTGCCCATCTCCTTTCTATTCTCTCAGATCGCACTTTGCGCTGGTTCTTGGTCTCCTTGCCAAATTTGGATTCATCAGGTGTGCAGTAGTCTTTGTATATTTCCTCTGGAATTTCAAAAGCAGTCATGACTTCCGGTTTCTTTCCTCCCTTCTGCGGTCTCTTGCCTTCTGCCATTTTCTTCAGGTGAGGAATTTGAACAATAGAGCACTCTGAAGAAGTATGCAGTTTTTCTTCGAGGAACGCCGCAAATGAGTTAAGTTGATGAGAACCTAGTGATTCAAAGAATGACATGAGTACTGTGAACAGAGTGTAGGTGCGAGGAATTTGGAGAGGTCATATGCATTCTCGTAAGATTTTTCAAAAGAAGCAAGTTTTGAGGAATTTGACCAGTTTGAGCCTTGAGGAATTTGACTAAGCGTTTGCCTTAGGTTCCAGAGTTGTCAGATCGAAAATCCGCACAATTGAGGAATCTTGAAGAAATGAATGCTTAGAGAGATAAATCAAGAACATATAGTGTGTGAGGTGTTCATATGTGAAGATTTTGAAGAGTAAAAACACCTTTGAAGATTTTCGTAAAGATTTGAGAATCAACGCGAGTAATAAAAGTGACTTTTAATTACTCGAATCAAGAACATGACGAACAGAGATGAACTGAGAGATGTTAAATCACGTTAGATCTTCCACGCCTAACTTGGCTGAGGAAGACGACTACGGGCGCGGAGTGAAGATTTCGCGGCCGCCGCGAGTAAGACGCGATGAGGTAGTGGCGGTGAAGCTTTTCCTCACCGTGGCGATGGAGTAGCGGGCGCTTAGGGTTTGAGGAGAGCTCGAGCGAGAGACAGTGATCGAGCGGAGTAAATTAAGTGAGGAGGGTAAAGGGTATTTATAGCCACGGTGAAAAACTGTTCGCTCAAGATTTTGGACTAACATGCCCCGCCCTTTCTCCTTCACGCGACGTGTGTCACCCACGCATTGTGCAGATGAGATCGTAAGATCGTGGGTGATTAAACTAATACATCGTGGGATGTGGAACGGTTTGAGCGTAAAACCGAAAACTTGGATAAGATTTGTTTAAAAGTTTAGTTCGCAATTTCTTCATTTGTCAATGACCAGTGAAGACTTTGAACGTGTTTCAATCAGAACGCACATGAAGAATTTGTGAATAGATTGGATTGAGTATAGCATAGAGGGGAAGGGTCCGATCACATTCACTTAGTAGAAAACGCAACTTGAAGAATTAGCAATAAGTGAATGTTTGTAGAGGATATAAACTCATATATATATATATATATATATATATATATATATATATATATATATATATATATATATATATATAGCTAATGAAGAAAGACGACGGAAATATCAAGATTTTGCAAAGTTGAAGAATTTGAAAAGCGAGGAATTTCAAAAAAAGAAAAAAAGAAAATGGGGGGGAAAAAAGGGGGGGGGCCCCCCCCAAACAAAATTTAAAAGGGGCCCCCAAAGGGGGGGGGTTTTTTTTTCCTCCCCGGCCTTTTTCCCCAAAATTTTGGGAAAATTTTTTTTTTTTTTTTTTCCCAAATTTTTTAAAAAAAATTTTTAACCCTTAAACAAAAGGGGGAAAAAAAATTTTTTTTTAAAATTTTTTTGTTTTTTTACCCTTTTGCCCAAAAAAGGGTTTTTTAAAAAAAAATTTTTTTTTAAAATTTTTCCCCCCAACCCAAAAATTTTTTTTTTTTGAAACCAAAATTTTTTGGGGGCCCCCAAAAGGGTTTTAAAATTTAATTTTTTTCTTTCCCCCCCAAAAAATAAGGGAAAAAAAAAAACCCCCCAAAATTTTTAAAAAAATTTTTTTTTGAAAAAAAATTTTTAAAAATTTTTGGGAAAACCCCCCGGGTTTTTTTTTTCCCCCCCCGGGGGGAAAATGGGTTGGGGGGGAAAAAGGGGGGGCCCCCCCCCCAAACCCTTTTTTTTAAAAAAAGGGGGCCCCCGGG
Organism: Aegilops speltoides; assembly: GCA_021437245.1. Taxonomy (NCBI): domain Eukaryota; kingdom Viridiplantae; phylum Streptophyta; class Magnoliopsida; order Poales; family Poaceae; genus Aegilops; species Aegilops speltoides. The sequence goes on from JAHHZJ010003626.1 coordinate 101,623, forward strand.
GGGGGAAAGGGTTTTTCCCCCTTCCCGGGGTTTTTAAAAAATTTTTTTTTAAAAAGGGAAAAATTTCCAAAAGGGGCCCCGGGGGGGAGGAAAAAATTTTTTTCCCCTTTTAACTTTGGGGGTTGGGTTTAAATTTTTTAAAAATTTTTTTTTTTTTTCCCGGGGGGAAACCCCAAAAATTTAAAAACCCCCCTTTTAAAGGGTTTTAAAAAAATTTTTTTTAAAAAATTTTTTTCCCCCCGGGGGGCCCCCCCAAAAAAATTTTTTCCCCCAAAAATTTTTGGGGGTTTTTTTAATTTTAAAAAAAAAAACCCCCCTTTTTAAAAAAAAAAAGGGGGGTCTTTTCCCTTTTTTAAAAATTTTTTTAAATTTTTTCCCCCCTTTTTTTTTTCCAATTTTTTCCCCCCTTTTCCTTTAATTTTAAATTTTTTAAAAAATTTTTTAAAAAAAATTGGGGGTTTTTTTTTTTTTTTTTCCCCAAAAAATTTTTTTTTAAAATTTTAAACCATTTCCCCCTTCGAATAGCTTCAAGTCTAACAAAGGTGCAAAAGTTTCATGAAATCAATTCCTTGACTGTGTGTAGCCTTGAGCTACTAGTCGTGCCTTATTCCTCTACGAGGCCATTTTCATCTTGCTTGTTGCGGTAGATCACTTTGTGTGCCAATGATATTATGCTTGCGAGGATGCGGCGTTTGACCAATTCCCAAACATTGTTCAGCTCGAACTAATGTAATTCTTCTTGCATAGCCTGAATCCCTCCGGCTCGAAATGCTTCATCTACCTTAGTGGGCTCGAGATAGAGACAAAAGCATAGTGCCCACAAAAGTTAGATAAGTGTGAGGCTTTTGGCGGGTGAGAGGACTGGTCTTGCTGATGTCATCGATGATCTTCTCCACTTGCACTTCTTTTGCAGCGTGGATGAGTTGGTTGTCTTGAGGATTTTGATCGGCATTTTCTTCGCCAATTTCCTCATCATGTTCTTGAGTGCATCATTCGGCGTTCTTCACGACGGAATGAATTCTTCACGATTCTTGAGTAGGAATGACATCCTCGGTTGCCTTGTGCTTTATAGCATCCTCGGTGCTGGTTCATCTAACCAGAAGGTAGGTGCTCTCTTTGCTGAGCCATTAGTTTCATCGAACCGCACATCTCTGATGTCGACAATCTTGTGAAGAACAATGTTGAAGACTACTGTAGGTGTCTGAGTCCTTTCGTAACCAAGCATAAAACCTTCATGTGCTTTGGTGCAAATTTAGAGTTGTGGTGAGGATCTCTAATCAACATTTAGCACGAAGACTTTGAAATAACTCACATTGGGTTTCTTGTGGTGAGGTTCATATCGATCTTCTTGAAGAATTTGTGAAGATATACTCTTTGATGATGTGGCGCGGTATCAATTGCGTCAATCCAAAAAGCGAGGCGTTTTGTATTCATCAAGCATAGTCGGAGCCATCTCAACAAGAGTTACATTCTTGCGCTCCACGCGCCATTTCTTTGAGGAGTATAAGGGCAGATAATTCATGAGTAGTACCAAGTTCATCAAGATAGGCATCAAGACCGAATTCTTGAACTCGGTTCCATTGTCGCCGATATGCTTGATCTTCACACCAAAGTTGGTTGAAGCCCTCGAGGAAAATCGTTTGAAGACTTCACGCACTTCATGTTTGTAAGTAACAATGTGTACCCATGTATATCGAGAATAATCATCAACAATGACAAAACCATATAGAGATGCATCATTAGTATTGCTTGAATAATGATTAGGTCGAAGAGGTCCATGTGAAGCAATTGAATGGACGAGTAGTGGTCATGATAGTCTTATTTGGATGCTTGGCCTTGGTCATTTTCGGCTTCACATGCTCGCATAAGTGATCCTTGAAGAATTTGACATTCTCAATGCCAATGACATGCTTCTTCTTATGGCGTGTTCAAATTCCTCATGCCTGCATGACCAAGTCGTCGATGCCATAGCCAGCTTACGAGGCTTTTGCAAGTAGACACATGGCTGGTTGTGGTCTGTAGAAATCAACAATATCTGATCTCCTCTCCTAAAGCCTTGAAGACTTTGGAATTGTCGACTTCCATAATCACAACAGCGATATTTGCCAAAGACAACAACCATATCAAGATCACAAAGCATTGAGGCCGACATGAGATTGTATCCTAAGGATTCAACAAGCATGACTTTGTCCATGTGCTTATCATAGAAATAACCTTACCAAGACCCAATACGACTTTTGCCTTTGTCGACAAATATGATATGCTTGAGGTGGCGGTGATAAAGGAGCATCCATCAATAGATTCTTGTCACCGGTCATGTGATTTGTACACCCACTATCGAGGACCCATTCGGTGGTTTTGGGTTGATCATCCTGCGGATGAATTAGTGTAACTTACAATCTCATATGCTTCATCGATGAAGAATATGATATCAAGTTCATCGGATGAATTTCATCAAGCAATAAGCAGATATAGCGATATGAGGGCGTGTGAAATGAAAGTTCATTTCATCATGATTCGCTGCGTCCTTTCGAACATATTAGCGGGCCCCGCAAATTCTTGAGCGTTAGAGCACATCGGAGACTGACCTGCGAGAAGAGATTAGTTCTTTTCTTCACCACCCACATCGGAGGGGTGGCGAGTTCATCATCCTGGAGCACCA
>JAHHZJ010003627.1:0-22913 GCA_021437245.1 Aegilops speltoides
TTTTGCAAACTTTTGACAGATTCAAATTTGAATTTATTCAGATTTGAATTCGAACTCAAATGGCCATATCTCCCAAACCGTAGCTCGATTAAGTTGATTCTTTTTGCACTTTGTCACCGTAGCCAAACCCTATCACCGGACCTTTGTCACAATAATTTTCACACACTAGAATCTTCCCATTAATATTTTACTAGTATGCATAGTACGCACTATAGTTCACATCACTTTTTGAACCATAGGCCTATGTTGTTTTGCACCTAGAATATTTTTCATGCTAGTTAAGTGTGATGTTTTGTTCATTTGGTTTTTCGAGACTTTTGCTTTGCATGTTCTTCTTGGTTCTCTTGAATGTTTGCTTATGTTTGTTTATCTCCTTTGCGATAGATTGCCTTGAGTCTGAAGCGAATATTTTCGATCTTTAGAATTCAACCGGCGATACCAAGGCAAGTTGCATCTTGATCATGTTATATTACCTATGTTTTTATTATGCACTTAGTTCTTTGCGGTAGGACTGCATGGTAGGACTTGATGGCGCATGACTATGCTTTTCACTTGAGAGTTCATTGAGGTAGGTCGAACCATATGACATTGTCGCCATCGGTTTACATTATGTTGCCGCTAAGTAGGCGTGGATTGGGGAGTGAACATTGTAAAGTGTGAGTGACAATGTAGTAAATAGGACCTAAGTTAATTAATGAACTACCAGGCGGAAACTTGAGGGAATGGTGGCGAAATGCGAAAGGAGAACGCATGGGAAATCCATGGTGGTGCACCACTAGTGGGCCGTCTTCGCCAGCTCAAAGAGATCAATCGTATTCTCATGTCTAGAAGCTTACGTAATGCAGCCACAAGCCAATATGGGCTCGCTTAGTTGAGTAGTTAGTGTGACCCCTTCCGGATGGGCTAGCGATGTAGAATGATGTAGGTGTACCGCCTATCCGTGGGTTAAGGGGAACATTTTGAAAGACTATGTCTCGATCTTAGATCATGGAGGTGGTCGAGTCTTGTGGGAAAAGTGCATAACCTCTGCAGTGTCAACCTAATCGATTAGCCGTGTCCCCGGTTACGGACATCTTGAGCATCTAGTAGTGAAAATGCCGGGAGATCTAATCACCTTTAATTAAACAGTTGGGATTTGTAACATCCCAATTTTTATTAAATTCGGATGTTAATAGAATCATTCAATGCATATCATATTTCTTTGCATTTTTGGAGTTTTTAAAAATATTCAAATAATATTTTCCACTCGAGAAATGAGAGGGGATAAGATGACTTCCTCAAAATATAAAAGAGTGGGAAATTTTATTTTGAATATTATTTGAAGTTTTGGAGTTTATTTGGTATTTATTTTATCTGCAAAAAGTGCATTAATTGCATTAGGAAATATTTACAAAATGTTCGTGCTTAATTTAATGTTCATTAGGCTCTAAATATTGCATAGTTATTTTATAAATTATTGTGGTGTTTTTATTAATTCATTTGAATTAATTATGACCACTTTAGTGTTCTCATTTAAAAAAAACACATACGCACACACTTACCACTTTGGACCGAAACCATTCGGCCCAGGACCTTGTAGCCAAACCAATAGCCTTGAGCCGCTCCACTCATCGCCATTTGGCCCAAGGCCTGCTCCAAGACTGAAAGGCTCGCGTCGCTCGCCGCTCATCTCTCTCCTCGCTCATCTCTCCCTATCGCTGACCAGCAGGCCCACTCCCAGTGTCGTCCCTAACCTCCCGCAGACCACCGGATAAGCACACACACACACACCAACCACGGCCGAAGCTCTAGGGATAGAGCTTATCCTCGCTCCCAGCCCTCTCCCGCGCCTATAAAGCCCTCGACCCCCTCTCTCCATTCGCCGCCACTTCGCCACACCACCAGAGCAGCGCCCTCTGCTTTGGATCTCGCGGGCAGAGCTTCCTTGCCGGAGTAAAACCGCGATAAACCGCCCGACCTGTTCTTCTTCACCAAAATATTGCCCGGGTCGATGAGCATCCGTTTGACATTTTCTTTGCCCTTAGGAACCACCGGAGACGACGCCGACGTGCCGCATCCTCACCGGAGCTCGAGCCGCCGCCGCCTCGCTCGTCGTCGCCGACCACCCGTCGCCCGCCAACCCACCAGCGGATCGCGGACGCCGTCTGCCGGACCGCCGCCTCCTTCCCGTCGTCGAGAGCCGAGTCGCCGCCCATCACCGCCAACGCCCTTGGCCGCCCCATGCGTCGTCGCCGCCTCTGTAAGACGACTGCTCGCTCCCTCCGTTCATTTTTTTTTCTTTAGATTGGTTAACCGCGGGTTTCTTGAACCGCAGGTTTTGTTAAAAAAACTGATCGTTTTTTTTTTGTTTTTTTGCTTTAGTTAGCCACCGCCGTTTTGCTTAGATAGCGGTCGTTCGCCGTATAAACTTCTGCAGCGAACACCTTTTGGCCATTAGGAATCTGCCACGTGGCCAAGGGCCTGTTTGCAGTTTATTTTTCTTTTCTGTTTTACCGTTTAGTCCCTGGAATTAGCATATTAGCCCCTAAACTTAGAATAGCCACAACTTTTTAACCGTAGGTCCAAACTCGATGAAACCAGCGGCAAATTCTTCATCATGTTCAGATCTATCTAGTAGCATCATGTTTGTAAAATTTTGCCAAATTCAAATTTGAACTTTATTCAGATTTGAATTCAAACTTCAACTGGCCATATCTCTTAAACCGTAGCTCCGATTGATGTAATTCTTTTTGCACCGTGTCACTGTAGCCAAACCCTATCACCTAGACCTTTCTCAAAATATTTTCACACACTTAGGATCTGTCCATAGTAGTTTTACTCATATGCCGATATATACCATAGATCGCATCACATTTTGAACCTCATGTCACATGTTGTTTCGCGCTTAGAAAATTTTGTGATAGTTGAGTGTGTTGGATTTTCATTTGGTTTTTCTGAGTCTTTTTGTTGTGCATGTTATTTGGTTCTCTGAAATGATAGCTTATGCGAATGCAATGTTTGACTTTGTAGATTTTCATCGGAGAGTGTGAATAGTTCTTTTAAGTAAATTTCTGAGAGCGTTATAGTCTTCATCAACTATTATCAGGCAAGTTCACATTTGACCATTCTTCCAATTACCTATGTTTATATTATGCACTTAGTCCTTTTGTGGTAGGATTGCATGGTAGGATTTATTGTTGCGGATGGCTATGCTGTTACCTAGTAGTTCATTGAGGTAGGTTTGAACCATATACCTTTGTCACCACCACGTAAGTTTAATTTTGCCTCGCCAATGTAGACGTGGATTGGGAAGTGTTCATTGTGAGAGATGAGTGACAAAGTAGTAAGTAGAACCAAGATAACTTAATGAACTACCTGGGCGGAGGTTTGGTTTGAATGGTGGCGAAGTATAGTGGGGGCATGCATGGTTAATCCATGGTGGTGCACCACTAGTGGTCCGTCCGCCCAGGCTCAAAGAGATCAATCGTATTATCATGTCTAGAAGCTTACGTGTGCAGCCACAAGCCAATATGGGCTCTGGCTTAGTTGAGTAGATAGTATGACCTCTTCCGGGATAGGCTAGCAGATGTAGAATGAGTAGGTGTACCGGCCTATCCGTGGGTTAAGGGGGAATACTTTCGAAAGACTATGTCTCGGTCATCCTGTTCTCAAAAGCCAGGCAGTGCGAGAACTTCAAGGGAGGCGATCGAGTCTTGTGGGGAAAAGTGCGCAAACCTCTGCAGAGTGTTAAAACCTAATCGATTAGCCGTGTCCCTGGTTACGGACAACTTGAGCATCTAGTAGTGGAAGTGCTGGGAGATCTCATCACCCTTAATTAAACAGTTGGGTTTTAAATGAAACTTTTGGAATGGGTTGAGTTGGGTTTGCCAACTCATCCTATGCTATACTGTAGTGGTAGGATAATATCTTTTATTCTAGGGAAAAACTAGCGTTGTGCAAAAAAAACTAAACTTAAAGCTTTCCACCAGCCAAATTGCATGTACAAATAGGTTCATTATTCTTATAATGTGACTTGCCAGTACATTCAATGTACTGACCTACATGGCTGCAACGTCTTATGTTGCAGGAATTTCTACGATGGGTAAGAGTTACGTTGTAGGGTTACGGTCTACACTCAACTTGCCGTTGGCGTTGGTGGGACTCCACACCCATTCGATTGTTTCCGCTGAGACTTATGAGGTATATATATGTTTTACGTTATTTATACATGTGATTGCACTTTGATATATACATTGATGTACTGTGTGTGCCAAAGATACCGATCGAGGATGGCACAGATACACAGAGGCTTGACCGTTTGAGGTCGGGTCGCTATAGAGATGGTATCAGAGCACACGTTGATCAGAGGACGCGACCCTAGAAAATGGAAAAGCCATAGGATAAAAACTTTATTTTTCACTTTCCCTATATATCCTTTGGTCTCGTACCTTCTTTATACATACTAATTTCTTTCCCTTTCAAAATGTAGATGTAAATCGCCGTTGTCGAGTTTGAGCAGCCCGATGAGACCATGCCTTTTGACGGCGGTGGTGAAGATCGTGAAGCACACGAAGATTGGGCTTCCACATTCATGGAACCTTCACCGCCACCGCCCGAGGAGACATGTTGGAGGATCGATGCCCATATCCTCGACGCATCCTCGGAAACCGCACTCAAGCCCATTGATTTCCATGTGGATACTGCAACATGGGGCTTGGCGAGGGCATCGCCGCTCACATTGCTCTCGGACGCATTCGGGAGGAGTATGACGAAGACCTCAAGAGGACCTCCTTCGTGATGTACTGGACGCGCATGACGCAAATGGAGATGTGGTGCGTACCACGGAGGACGAGACGATAGCATCCCATATCCGGGACATGGAGGATCACATTCGTATGATGGAGCTGAGCTGTCGACAACATGATAGTCATCAAGAACCTCATGACTGCAAGGCTGATCTCGAGGAGGAACTCCAAGACGCTTCGACGAGCATGAGGGAGAGCTGGACGCTTCACGAGGAGAAGATCGGCGATCTGAAGCTTGAGCTTGAGGAGGCCGAGGAGAAGCTGGATGAGGAGAAAACATCCGGGAGGATCACTCGTATGGTGCCTATGTCGGCCGGGACAAGGACCAGGGTGATGAGCTTAGAGATGATGACACAGACAGTGATGCAAGGACACCTGATGTCAACATGGTTGAGTGGTCTTCATCCGACGAGAGTTAGATTTTATACCACCATGAGAGTTAGGAATTTGATTTCGTTATCCGATTAGTTTTATTTCATTTGTGAGACCTTGTCAAATCTTGTGACATGGCTTACCTTAGGTTTGATTGTTCATGTGAACCCCTTTGAGTGAAATTGAATTGGAGTGATTTGAAGTTTTATTGCTATCATGTGCATATGGGTAGTGTGATTTTACTTCCTAGGCCTTATTCTATTCTGACTTCTAATTCACTCTAAACCCATCAGATGCCTCCCAAACGTGACCTCGAATTCAACTTTCCGCCGGAGCTCACGCAATTGATCCAGCAGCAGAATGCTCTTATGCAGATGGTCATTCAGAACCAGAACCAGAACAACAACAACCCACCGCCGCCACCCCGGTTAGATGTCTTACCCGTTTTCGAGGTGAAACCACCGTATTCTCCGAAGACGGAGCCAATCGTCGCAGATGGTAGCTCCTGCAAGATAGGAAGGAGCTAACCACGGCAGGATGCAATGATGCCGAGAAGGTGAAGTTTGCCACCCATCACCGGATGGCCCGGCCATTGCTGGTGGGAGAACTACACCACCACATACCCCTTGGAGAATGTGACTTGGACTCGCCCAGCAGCATTCCAGACTTGCTCATGTCTCGTTGGAGCCATGAGTCGAAGAAGAAGGAGTTCGCAACTTGCGCCGGGGAGGACGCACGGTATCGATATCTTGATGAGTTCGATAAGTTGGCCCGTTATGCACCGGGGGCGTGGCCACCGATGCGATAGCAGAGAAGTTTGGAGGGTGAGCGATGAGTTTGGAGTTCAGTTGGTATGGCGACCTTTGCGAACTATCGAGTTGGTTGATAAGGCTACCATTCTCGAAGGCAACCACCGGCAGATGGAGAATCGTAAGAGAAAGTACGGTCATGGGAAGTATAACTCGGAGTTCAACGAAACCCCGCTACAGCCCGTACTCGGGAAGTTACGGATCAGGAACTAGCAAGTTTGGAGGAATCATCATAACCATGGAGGCCACATTCAAACATGGAGGAAATGGACACAACCACCATGGTCACAAGCATGGAATTGGCAATGGAGGAATGGCAACCAGCAGATTTCAACTCTTCTACACCAATGAAGAAAGATCTGAGTCACATCACTTGCTTCAAATGCAAGAAGACAGGCACTACTCCAATGAGTGTCTGAGGCGCAGAATGGAAATGGAAATGGCAATGGGAATTCGGAGGCAAGAAGCCTAATCCTTTCACTAAGGGCATGTGAATCATGTCAATGTGGAAGAGGTCTATGAACAACTGACGCAGATGATTGGTAAGTTCTTGGTTAATTTATTTCCAGCACTCATTCTTTTTGACACTGGTGCATCGCATTCATTCATATCAAGGGATTCGTGGATAGACATAAGTTGCCTACCGTAGCTCTTAAGGCACCCATTCTAGTGAGTTCCCAGAGCCGAGTCTATGGCTAGTCGGGGATGTTTCGATTGCCTTTGAACATAGGGGACATGTTTTCCTACGGATATGATCATACTAGAGTCACAAGGGTTGGATGTAATCCTAGGGATGGATTGGATGTCCAAGTATGAGGGGACCATCGATTGTGCTAGTAGATCGATTTTCTCACCACCCCGGAGAAGAAGAGGATCAAGTATGTATCGGGCTTAAGCCTAAGAGGACTCTGTGAACTCTCTTACGGGAGTTGTCGGGAAGAAGTACAGTGGTGAAGGATTATCCCGATGTATTTCGGAGGAGTTACTGTGTATGCCGCCAGATCGGAGATTGAGTTTTGATCGAGTTCTTTGCTAGGTCAGGACCTATCTCAAGAGGCCGTGTCGGATGCCCGCTAATGATTTGGAGGAAGTCAAGAAAGCAGATTAAGGAATTGCTAGAGAAAGGGTATATTCGCCGAAGTTCATCACCTTGGGGAGCCCGTACTCTTAGTAGAGAAGAAGGATGGAACCTTGAGGATGTGTGTGGATTACCGCTCTTTGAGCGAGGTGACCATCAAGAACAAGTATCCCTACCGATGATCAATGACTTGTTTGACCAGCTAGAAGGAGCTAGTGTTTTCTCCAAGATCGATCTTCGATCGGGTTATCACCAATTGAAGATCCGTGAGAAGGATATACCCAAGACAGCTTTTACCACAAGGTATGGGCTTTATGAGTATACAGTCATGTCCTTTGGCTTGACTAATGCCCCTGCCTATTTTATGAGCATGATGAACAAGGTGTTCATGGAGTTCTTGGATAAGTTCGTTGTGGTATTCATTGATGACATATTGGTTTTCTCCAAGAATGAGGAGGAACACGCTGAACATCTGCGCTTGGTTTTGGAGAAGCCCAGAAGTGGGACCAAGGTATTGTTGAGATAAAGGAAATGATGAGCAAAGGGAAAGCAAAAGGATTCCGTGAGGATGAAAATGGAACCATATGGTTTGAGCAACGGATTTGTGTACCCAATGATCCAGAGATCAGGAAGTTGATTCTTCAGGAGGCTCATGACTCACCATATTCGATACACCCAGGCAACACCAAGATGTATTTGGACTTGAAGGAAAGTTTTTGGTGGGCCGGTATGAAGAGAGAGATTGCCGAGTATGTGGCAATATGTGATGTATGTCAGAGAGTAAAGGCAGAGCATCAGAAACCAGCAGGTTTACTTCAGCCGTTGCCGATACCTGATTGGAAATGGGATAAACTTGGTATGGACTTTATCACGGGGTTACCCAGGACCCGTTCAGGTTATGATTCCATTTGGGTGATAGTGGATCGTTTGACCAAGGTTGCTCACTTCATTCCAGTGAAGACCACCTATACAAGTGCTAAGCTGGCAAAGATATATATGACCAGGATTGTATGTCTGCATGGAGTTCCGAGGAGCATCGTATCAGATAGAGGAACACAGTTTACCTCAAAGTTTTGGAATCAGTTGCATGAAACTTTGGGTACCAGGCTAGAGTTCAGTACAGCCTTCCATCCACAGACTGATGGGCAGACAGAGAGAGTCAATCAGATTCTGGAGGACATGCTGAGAGCTTGTGCGCTAGACTATGGGTCTAGTTGGGATGATAACTTACCCTACGCAGAGTTCTCGTACAACAACAGCTACCAAGCCGGGCTTTGGATGGCCCCTTCGAGGCATTGTATGGCGAAATGCGGGACACCTTTGATGTGGAATGGAGTTGGAGATCGCAAATTGTTTGGACCTGATTTGATCAGGGATTCAGAGGAGAAGGTCAGGTTGATTCGTGACAGACTTAAGATAGCCCAGTCAAGGTAGAAAGGTTATGCTGATGCTAAACGCAAGGAAGTGATCTATGAAGTGGGAGATAGAGCATATCTTCGAGTGTCTCCACTTCGAGGTATTAAGAGATTTGGAGTCAAAGGAAAGTTAGCACCACGATTTGTGGGACCATCTGAGTTCTCGAACGCAGAGGAGAGGTTGCATACCAGTTGGAATTACGGAGGCTTTGCGGGAGTTCATGATGTGTTTCATGTTTCCCACCGGTGAAGAAGTGTCATGCAGAGATGGCGGATATTCCTTTGAGAGATCTGATGCCACTCGAGGCAATTCAGTTAGAGAGCGTCGACTTATGAGGAGAAGCCTATTAAGATTCTTGAGGCTGCAGAGAGGATCACTCGAAACAAGATCATCGGTGTTACGCAAAGTTCGGTGGAGTCACCACACCGAGGAGGAAGCTACAGGAAAGAGAAGAAGATCTCGAGCGGGACCATCCACACCTTTTGTTGGCAACCCGAATCTCGAGGACGAGATTCATCTTAAGGGGTAGGTTTGTAACATCCCAATTTTATTAAATTCGGATGTTAATAGAATCATTCAATGCATATCATATTTCTTTGCATTTTGGAGTTTTAAAAATATTCAAATAATATTTTCCACTCGAGAAATGAGAGGGATAAGATGACTTCCTCAAAATATAAAAGAGTGGGAAATTTTATTTTGAATATTATTTGAAGTTTTGGAGTTTATTTGGTATTTATTTTATCGCAAAAGTGCATTAATTGCATTAGGAAATATTTACAAAAATGTTACGTGCTTAATTTAATGTTCATTAGGCTCTAAATATTGCATAGTTATTTTATAAATTATTGTGGTGTTTTTATTAATTCATTTGAATTAATTATGACCACTTTAGTGTTACATTTAAAAAAAAACACGCATCGCACTCACACTTTGGACGAAACCAGTTCGGCCCGGGGGCGGCACCAACCAGGCCAGCGAACCAGCCAGCTCACTGGCCATTTGGCCCAAGGCCTGCTCCCAGCACCCGAGCGCTCGCGTCGCTCGCCCGCTCGTCTCTCTCCCTCGCTCATCTCTCCCCTATCGCTGACCCGCGGGGCCCACTCCCCAGGTCGTCCCTAACCTCCCGCAGACCCCGCTGGATAAGCACACACACGCACACACCCGAACCCGCCGGCCGAAGCTCTAGGGATAGAGCTTATCCCTCGCTCCCGAGCCCTCTCCCGCGCCTATAAAAGCCTCGACCCTCTCCATTTCGCCACGCTGCCGCCTCCACCCGTAGCCGACGCCCTCCTGCTTTGGATCTCGCCGAGCCGGACTTCATTGCCGAGTAAACGCCCGATAAACCGCCCGACCTGTTCTTCTTCACCAAAATATTGCCGGTCGATGAGCATCCGTTTGACATTTTCTTTGCCCTTAGGAACCACGGAGGCAGCGCCCGACGTGCGCGTCCTCACGGAGTTTCAACGCCGCCGCCTACGCTACGTCGCCGACCACCCCGTCGCCCGCCAACCCCACCAGCGGATCGCGGACGCCGTGCCGGACCCTGCCGCCTCCTTCCCCGTCGTCGAGGAGCGCCGGAGTCGCCGCCCCATCACCGGCCAACGCCAGCGCTGCCGCCCCTGTACGTCGTCGCCGCCTCTGTAAGACGACCGCTCGCTCCCTCCGTTCATTTTTTTTTGTTTAGATTGGTTAACCGCGGGTTTCTTAAACCGCAGGTTTTGTTAAAAAAACTGATCGTTTTTTTTTTGTTTTTTTGCTTTAGTTAGCCACCGCCGTTTTGCTTAGATAGCGGTCGTTCGCCGTATAAACTTCTGCAGCGAACACCTTTTGGCCATTAGGAATCTGCCACGTGGCCAAGGGCCTGTTCGCAGTTTATTTTTCTTTTCTGTTTTACCGTTTAGTCCCTGGAATTAGCATATTAGCCCCTAAACTTAGAATAGCCACAACTTTTTAACCGTAGGTCCAAACTCGATGAAACCAGCGGCAAATTCTTCGTCATGTTCAGATCTATCCAGTAGCAACATGTTTGTAAACTTTTTCCAAATTCAAATTTGAACTTTATTCAGATTTGAATTCAAACTTCAACTGGCCATATCTCTTAAACCGTAGCTCCGATTGATGTAATTCTTTTTGCACCGTGTCACTGTAGCCAAACCCTATCACCTAGACCTTTCTCAAAATATTTTCACACACTTAGGATCTGTCCATAGTAGTTTTACTCATATCCGATATGCACCATAGATCGCATCACATTTTTGAACCTCATGTCACATGTTGTTTCGCTTAGAAAATTTTGTGATAGTTGAGTGTGTTGGATTTTCATTTGGCTTTTCCGAGTCTTTTTGTTGTGCATGTTATTTGGTTCTCTGAAATGATAGCTTATGCGAATGCAATGTTTGACTTTGTAGATTTTCATGAGAGTAAATAGTTCTTTTAAGTAAATTTCGAGGCGTTATAGTCTTCATCAACTATTATCGTGCAAGTTCACATTTGACCATTCTTCCAATTACCTATGTTTATATTATGCACTTAGTCCTTTTGTGGTAGGATTGCATGGTAGGATTTATTGTTGCCGGATGGCTATGCCGAATTACCTAGTAGTTCATTGAGGTAGGTTTGAACCATATACCTTTGTCACCACCACGTAAGTTTAATTTTGCCTCGCCAATGTAGGCGTGGATTGGGAAGTGTTCATTGTGAGAGATGAGTGACAAAGTAGTAAGTAGAACCAAGATAACTTAATGAACTACAGGCGGAGGTTTGGTTTGAATGGTGGCGAAATCTGTGGGGGCATGCATGGTTAATCCATGGTGGTGCACCACTAGTGGTCCGTCCGCCTGTGCTCAAAGAGATCAATCGTATTATCATGTCTAGAAGCTTCGTGTGCAGCCACAAGCCAATATGGGCTCTGGCTTAGTTGAGTAGATAGTATGACCTCTTCAGGGATAGGCTAGCAGATGTAGAATGAGTAGGTGTACCGGCCTATCCGTGGGTTAAGGGGGAATACTTTCGAAAGACTATGTCTCGGTCATCCTGTTCTCAAAAGCCAGGCAGTGCGAGAACTTCAAGGGAGGCGATCGAGTCTTGTGGGGAAAAGTCATAAACCTCTGCAGTGTTAAAACCTAATCGATTAGCCGTGTCCCCGATTCACGGACAACTTGAGCATCTAGTAGTGGAAATGCTGGGAGATCTCATCACCCTTAATTAAACAGTTGGGTTTTAAATGAAACTTTGGGAATGGGTTGATTTGGGTTTGCCAACTCATCCTATGCTATACTGTAGTGGTAGGATAATATCTTTTATTCTAGGGAAAAACTAGCGTTAAAAAAAAAACTAAACTTAAAGCTTTCCACCAGCCAAATTGCATGTACAAATAGGTTCATTATTCTTATAATGTGACTTGCCATTACATTCAATGTCTTGACCACACGGCTGCAACGTCTTATCTTTGCAGGAATTTCTCGATGGGTAAGAGTTACGTTGTAGGGTTCGGTCTACACTCAACTTGCCGTTGGCGTTGGTGGGACTCACACCCATTCGATTTTTCCGCTGAGACTTATGAGGTATATATATATGTTTCGTTATTTATACATGTGATTGCACTTTGATATATACATTGATGTCTTTGTGTGTGCCGACATACCGATCGAGGATGGCACAGAGATACCTGAAGGCTTGACCGCTTGAGGTCGGGGTCGCTCTGATTTAAATGAAACTTGGGAGCGGATGGGGTTGGGTTTGCCAACTCATCCTATGCAAATGTGTAGTAGTAGAATAACATCTTTTCTAATAGGGAAAAACTAGCTTTATGCAAAAACTAAACTTAGAGCTTTCCACCAGCCAAATTGCATGTACAAGTAGGTACATTACACTTATGATGTGACTTGCGGTACATTCAATGTCTTGACCTATATGGCTGCAACTTATCACGTTGCGAGATATATCCGACGAGGATTAAGGTGCGATAGGTCGATGTTCTACACTCAACCTTGCTCGTGGAGTTGGACTCATTTACTACTTTGCTTCATGATGATTTGTTTATTGGCTCTATGCCCTATTTGGTAATAAATGTATTGCTCTTGGACTATCGATGTAATAAAGAGATGTGTGTTATTTACATTATTTCATCGAGTTACGTGTGTGCTAACAAGTCGATCCGAGGACTAGCACGGTAAGCACAGAGACTTCGACTCTTACCAGTCGAATTCGCTATAAGATAGTATCGAGCACACATTGGTCGTGAGGACGCGACCCTAGAAAATGGAAAAGCCATAGGATAAAAACTTTATTTTTTTCTTTCCCTATATATCCTTTGGTCTCGTACCTTCTTTACTTCTGTACTAATTTCTTCCCCCTTTCAAAATGTAGATGTCGTCCGCCATTGTCGAGTTTGAGCAGCCCGATGAGACCATGCCTTTTGGACGGCAGCTGGTGAAGATCGTGAAGCACCTGAAGATTGGGCTTCCCACATTCACTGGAACCTTCACCGCCACCCTGCCCGAGGAGACATGTTGGAGGATCGATGCCCATATCCCTGGACGCATCCTCGGAAACCGCACCAAGCCCATTGATTTCCATGTGGATACTGCAACATGGGGCTTGGGCAGGGGCATCGCTGCTCACATTGCCCTCGGACGCATTCGGGAGGAGTATGACGAAGACCTCAAGAGGACCTCCTTCGTGATGTCACAGACGCCATGACGCAAATGGAGATGTGGTGCGTGCCACGGAGGGCGAGACGATAGCATCCCATATCCGGGACATGGAGGATCACATTCGTATGATGGAGCTGGAGCTGTCGACAACATGATCGTCATCAAGAACCTCATGACTTGCAAGGCCGATCTCGAGGAGGAACTCCAAGGCGCTTCGCATCGAGCATGAGGGAGAGCTGGACGCCTCTGAGGAGAAGATCGACGATCTGAAGCTTGAGCTTGAGGAGGCCGAGGAGAAGCTGGATGAGGGAGAAAACATCCAGGAGGATCACTCGTATGGTGCCTATGTCAGCCAGGACAAGGACCAGGGTGATGAGCTTAGAGATGATGACACAGACAGTGATGCAAGGACACCTGATGTCAACATGGTTGACTGGTCTTCATCCGACGAGAGTTAGATTTTATACCACCATGAGAGTTAGGAATTTGATTTCGCTATCCGATTAGTTTTATTTCATTTGTGAGACCTTGTCAAATCTTGTGACATGGCTTACCTTAGGTTTGATTGTTCATGTGAACCCCTTTGAGTGAAATTGAATTGGAGTGATTTGAAGTTTTATTGCTATCATGTGCATATGGGTAGTGTGATTTTACTCCCTAGGCCTTATTCTATTCTGACTTCTCATCCACTCTAAACCCATCAGATGCCTCCAAGACGTGACCCCGAATTCAACTTTCCGCCGGAGCTCACGCAATTGATCCAAAGCAGCGAATGCTCTTATGAAGATGGTCATTGAACGAACGAACAACAACAAACCGCCGCCACCCCGGTTGACAGTCTTACCCGTTTTACGAGGTGAAACCACCCGTGTTCTCCGAAAGACGGAGCCAATCGTCGCAGAGATGAATGGCTCCGCAAGATAGAAGGAGCTAGCCACGGCGAGGATGCAATGATCTTGAGAAGGTGAAGTTTGCCGCCCATCATTTGGATGGCCCGGCCGCTGTGGTGGGAGAACTACACCACCACATACCCCTTGGAGAATGTGACTTGGACTCGGCCCAGCGAGCATTCCGCCTTTGCTCATGTCTCGGTGGAGCCATGAGTGCGAAGAAGAAGGAGTTCCGCAACTTGCGCCGGGGAGGACGACGGTATCGATATCTTGATGAGTTGATAAGTTGGCCCGTTATGCACCGGGGACGTGGCCACCGATGCAGCCAAGCAGAGAAGTTTGGAGGGGTGAGCGATGAGTTGGGAGTTCAGTTGGTCGTGGCGACCTTTGAGAACTATCGAGTTGGTTGATAAGGCTACCATTCTCGAAGGCAAGCACCAGCAGATGGAGAATCGTAAGAGAAAGTACGGTCATGGGAAGTATAACTACGGAGTTCAACGAAACCCGCCACAGCCCGTACTCGGGAAGTTGGATCAGGAACTAGCAAGTTTGGAGGAATCATCATAACCATGGAGGCCACATTCAGCATGGAGGAAATGGACACAACCACCATGGTCACAAGCATGGAATTGGCAATGGAGGAATGGCAACCAGCAGACATTTCAACTCTTCTACACCAATGAAGAAAGATCTGAGTCACATCACTTGCTTCAAATGCAAGAAGACAGGCACTACTCCAATGAGTGTCTGAGGCGCAGAATGGAAATGGAAATGGCAATGGGAATTCGGAGGCAAGAAGCCTAATCCTTTCACTAAGGGCATGTGAATCATGTCAATGTGGAAGAGGTCTATGAACAACTGACGCAGATGATTGGTAAGTTCTTGGTTAATTTATTTCCAGCACTCATTCTTTTGACTTTGGTGCATCGCATTCATTCATATCAAGGGATTAGTGGATAGACATAAGTTGCCTACCGTAGCTCTTAAGGCACCCATTCTAGTGAGTTCCCGGAGAGCCGAGTCTATGGCTAGTCGGGGATGTTTCCATTGCCTTTGAACATAGGGGACATGTTTTCCCTACGGATATGATCATACTAGAGTCACAAGGGTTGGATGTAATCCTAGGGATGGATTGGATGTCCAAGTATGAGGGGACCATCGATTGTGCTAGTAGATCGATTTTTCTCACCACCCAGAGAAGAAGAGGATCAAGTATGTATCCGGGCTTAAGCCTAAGAGGACTCGGTGAACTCTCTTCGAGGAGTTGTCGGGAAGAAGTACCGGTGGTGAAGGATTATCCGATGTATTTCGGAGGAGTTACGGAGTATGCCGCCAGATCGGGAGATTGAGTTTTTGATTGAGTTGCTGCCAGGTACGGGACCTATCTCCAAGAGGCCGTATCGGATGCCCGCTAATGATTTGGAGGAAGTCAAGAAACAGATTAAGGAGTTGCTAGAGAAAGGGTATATTCGCCCGAGTTCATCACCTTGGGGAGCCCCAGTACTCTTAGTAGAGAAGAAGGATGGAACTTTGAGGATGTGTGTGGATTACCGCTCTTTGAACGAGGTGACCATCAAGAAGAAGTATCCCCTACCGATGTGTAACGCCCCGGATACAACTTTCCATATTCGTAACTCCAACTCTTGCCTTTTCCGGAGATGCGATATGATATTTCCTTCGTGGTTGGGTTTTTGTCTTTTGTTTTGCATATTTCATTCCTATATGTTTATGTCATGATCATGTTGAGTGCCTTGTCATATATTTGTTTTTTTTTGCACCATGCTCATCTCACTTGTTATGTTGCATTATGCCCTTGTCATCTTGCATTGCATCATGATCATCATGCCTTGGGTTGCATATTTAAGTTTTGCTATGTGTTCTGGTGTGCATCCTCTTCTTCTTATCTCCACCTCATTTCTTCACCATGCACATATAGCAGACCATTCATCAAGTTCACCCAAGTTTCTATACCATCCTAACTTCTCCTTTCTTCTTTATTCCATTTATTGTTTTCTTGTGACATTTTTCCTGTTCAGGAAAATGTTCAACATTTCCCTATAAATCCTATATGATGCCTACTATCTCTCTCTGCAAATTTCAGATCGTTTGGACTTGTTTTGGTTGGGTTTAAAAATGGCTCAAGTTTGAATTTAATTCAAACTTGAATTATTTTTATATCTCAAAAAATGTCCAAATCATTTTATTCAAATTGTTCATAAATCCGATTATCTCGAGATCTATTTACATCTCGGTCTACTTCCTTCGAGATCTCCTGTGCATTTACGCTCTTTTATTCTGTCTCAAGAATTAAAGAAAAGAAAAGAGGGAGAGAGAGAACCAACTCAGCGGCGGCAATGCAGCCCAGCTCCGACAGTAGCCCATCTCCACAGCCATCCGGTAAGCCCCCTCTGCTCCTTCTTCTACCTCGCCACCTCATGCACGACCAATCAAGTAGCCATCGGATCGCCATGGCACCGCTTCGATGGGCTGCCGCATGACTCCCTAGCGCCCTATATACCACCCCTCGGCGTCATGCCCTACCCTAGCTTCTCCTCCTCCCTTCAACGCGCTTGAGAACCCCCCTCCTTCTCTAGTTGTTCTTCTTCCTCAAGAAAAGAGCTCCCGAGAGAAGAAAACCGCCGGCGTCCGTCGTCGTCCTCGCGTCCGGTCTGCGCCAGGATCCTCTCCGGCATGTCCTCCTCCACTCCGTCTCCGTCCCCAACCGATTCTGATGGGTGGCTAGACTGGATCGCCACCACACCGTCCCCTCTCATCTTCTTCCGCGAGGAGCACCATGGGCGTCTCCGCCGTCTTCATCCGCAGCTCATGCCTCCACGCGGTCATCGGAGCTACTTCCCCGACGTCCTCTTCATCGTCTTCTTCCTCGGGCCAAACCGTCGCCGCTGGCCTTCTTCGTCCTCGGGGAGCGACGCACGCGTCCCCGCCATCGTCCGCGACCCCGCGACAAGTCCCTGGAGCCCTGGATGGGCCTCCTGCTTCCTCTTCTTCACGGAGCCGAACGCCTCCGCCGATCAGCGCCTCGTCCTCTTCAGCGACTCCCCTGCTTCCTACCCATGTCCTACGGGACCTCGGTGAGCCCCTGATCCTCCCCATGCCCTTGCTCGGTTCGATTCCATCCCGTAGGCGCTGATGTGTTCATGTCAGTTCGTGCCCGCTGTTGTCGCCGCGGCTAAGTTCATACCTTGCGGAGCTCCTGCTTCTCTTCTTTCAGGCACACCCGATGCGTGCACCTGCATCCACACCTAGCACCTTACCGCCGCATAGCGCGCACCCTCACCTATTTCCGCACCGCCGTTGTTCTGCTTTGCACAGCCATTGCGTTGCTTTCGCCCGTAGTCGCCAAGGCAAGTTCTTTGGCATCCATAGCTTCAGACCGGGCCTTTGCCTTCAAGTAGAGTGGCGCCCTCTCTGAACACAAGTACCACAGCTAGCGCAGATGGTTCGTGCATTTGCCAACACAGGAGGTCTTGGGATCGAATCCTGGGGTGCCTCAATTCTTTGCCCTCTTTTGTTTATTTTTTCCCCAGTGCACACATATGGCTGTTGGGCTGATCCACTCTGGGCTGCTGCGACTGCTGCAATTCGGCCTGTGCATGTTTTTTTTCCTGTTCCATGCATTTTAGCATTTATTCTTTATCATGCATATTTACAGGAGATTGCCATTATTTTAACATGCTCATGTTTAATTAACCGTGCATCATATGTAAATACTTTATATATGTAAAATGCTTAGAATTTTATGTAGTTTCACAATATGCTGCTTTCATCCATGTTTAAAATGATTAAACCTGCTGTTTGCATTAATTTGCATAAATGGCATGCTAAAATGATTTATTTCATAACTAAATAACCGTAACTCGGAATTTAATGAACTTTATATGTAAATGAGGTGAAAAAATGCCTAGATTAACATGGTGCACTTTATTTTCCTGTTTAACAACTATAAAATATGTTTTAGGGCAGAACAGTACCAAATTCAAAATATGCATATGGGGATTTTCCGGACTTGTTGTTCGTTGTTTCCGGCCTCATTTAAACTTGCCTAGGTAGGTAGTTTTGTTATGCTTCACCCCTTGCCATGTTAATCAACATTTAATATTGTTGGGTAGCTTAAACAGAGAGAACTAAATAATTAATGTGGTGTTAATCAATATGCAACTCGTTGCATATTGAGCTCCACTAATTTGTAGTGTTGTTTGTTTGCACTTTGCCATGCCATGCCTCATTAAACCGGTCATGCATCATACTTGGTTGTGCATCATGCCATGATTATCGATGGTTGTTTACTATGTTGTTTGCTTCTTTCCGGTTGCCTCTCGTTAGCCGGTTTTCGTTCGGAGTTGTGAGGATTCGTTCGACTACGTCCGTTTGTCTTCTTCATGGACTCGTTCTTCTTCCTAAGCGGGATTTCGAGCAAGATGACCGCTACCACGATCTCATTACTATCATTGCTATGCTAGTTGCCTCGTTCTTCGCTATCTTTGCGCTACCTATTACATGTTTGTCAAGCCATCCCATATTGCCATGAACCTCTAACCTTTGACACCATTCCTAGCAAACCATTGATTGGCTATGTTACCGCTTTACTCGGCCCTCTTATAAGCGTTGCTAGTTGCGGTGAAGTTGAAGATTTCCATGGTGGATGTGGTTTATGTTGGGATATCACAATATCTCTTATACTATTAATGCATCTATATACTTGGTAAAGGGTGGAGGGCTCGGCCTTATGCCTGGTGTTTTGTTCCACTCTTGCCGCCCTAGTTTCCGTCATACCGGTGTTATGTTCCCGGATTTTGCGTTCCTTACTTGGTCGGGTGATTTATGGGACCCCTTGACAGTTCGCTTTGAATAAAACTTGTCCAGCAAGGCCCAACATTGCCTTTTACCATTTGCCTCACCACCACCTACTTTTCCCTTGGGAGTAGTTAACCCAAGGGTCATCTTTATTAGCCCCCCGGGCGGTGCTTGTCTAAGTGTTGGTCAGGCAACGCAGCTATCAGGGGCCACCTCGGGGCAACTCGAGGGCTGGTTTTACTCAGAGGTGACCTATCCGGTGTTGCCCGAGCGAGATATGTGCAGCTCCTATCGGGATTGTCGGCGCTCGTCGGCGGCTTGCTGGTCTTGTTTACCATTGTTGAAATGTCTTGATGTCTTTGGGATACCGAAGTCCGATCGGAGTGTCTCGGGTGAAGGTCTATTCCTTCGATGATCGCGAGAGCTTGTCATGGGCTAAGTTGGGACACCTGCAGGTATAAACTTTCGAGAGCCGTGCCAGCGGTTATGTGGCAGATGGGAATTTGTTAATGTCGGTTGTAGACAACTTGACACTTGATCCGAATTAAAACACATCAACCGGTGTGTAGCGTGATGGTCTCTTCTCGGAGTCCGGAAGTGAACACAGTTTACGGGTTATGTTTGACGTAAGTAGGTGTTCAGGATCACCTCTTGATCATTGCTAGCTTCACGACCGTTCCGCTTGTTTCTCTTCTCGCTCTCATTGTTCGCAGTTTATTTTTCTTTTCTGTTTTACCGTTTAGTCCCTGGAATTAGCATATTAGCCCCTAAACTTAGAATAGCCACAACTTTTTAACTGTAGGTCCAAACTCGATGAAACCAGCGGCAAATTCTTCGTCATGTTCAGATCTATCCAGTAGCATCATGTTTGTAAACTTTTTCCCAATTCAAATTTGAACTTTATTCAGATTTGAATTCAAACTTCAACTGGCCATATCTCTTAAACCGTAGCTCCGATTGATGTAATTCTTTTTGCACCGTGTCACTGTAGCCAAACCCTATCACCTAGACCTTTCTCAAAATATTTTCACACACTTAGGATCTGTCCATAGTAGTTTTACTCATATGCCGTATATGCACCATAGATCGCATCACATTTTTGAACCTCATGTCACATGTTGTTTCGCGCTTAGAAAATTTTGTGATAGTTGAGTGTGTTGGATTTTCATTTGGTTTTTCTGAGTCTTTTTGTTGTGCATGTTATTTGGTTCTCTGAAATGATAGCTTATGCGAATGCAATGTTTGACTTTGTAGATTTTCATCGAGAGATGTGAATAGTTCTTTTAAGTAAATTTACGAGGCGTTATAGTCTTCATCAACTATTATCGAGCAAGTTCACATTTGACCATTCTTCCAATTACCTATGTTTATATTATGCACTTAGTCCTTTTGTGGTAGGATTGCATGGTAGGATTTATTGTTGCCAGGATGGCTATCCGATTACCTAGTAGTTCATTGAGGTAGAGTTTGAACCATATACCTTTGTCACCACCACGTAAGTTTAATTTTGCCTCGCCAATGTAGACGTGGATTGGGAAGTGTTCATTGTGAGAGATGAGTGACAAAGTAGTAAGTAGAACCAAGATAACTTAATGAACTACAGGCGGAGGTTTGGTTTGAATGGTGGCGAGAAATGCATGTGGGGCATGCATGGTTAATCCATGGTGGTGCACCACTAGTGGTCCGTCCGCCTGTGCTCAAAGAGATCAATCGTATTATCATGTCTAGAAGCTTACGTGTGCAGCCACAAGCCAATATGGGCTCTGGCTTAGTTGAGTAGATAGTATGACCTCTTCAGGGATAGGCTAGCAGATGTAGAATGAGTAGGTGTACCGGCCTATCCATGGGTTAAGGGGGAATACTTTCGAAAGACTATGTCTCGGTCATCCTGTTCTCAAAAGCCAGGCAGTGCGAGAACTTCAAGGGAAGCGATCGAGTCTTGTGGGGAAAAGTCATAAACCTCTGAAAAGTGTTAAAACCTAATCGATTAGCCGTGTCCCAGTTCTGAGACAACTTGAGCATCTAGTAGTGGAAGTCTTTGGGAGATCTCATCACCCTTAATTAAACAGTTGGGTTTTAAATGAAACTTTTGGAATGGGTTGAGTTGGGTTTGCCAACTCATCCTATGCTATACTGTAGTGGTAGGATAATATCTTTTATTCTAGGGAAAAACTAGCGTTGTGCAAAAAAAACTAAACTTAAAGCTTTCCTGACCAAATTGCATGTACAAATAGGTTCATTATTCTTATAATGTGACTTTCCAAAGTACATTCAATGTCTTGACCTACATGGCTGCAACGTCTTATGTTGCAGAATTTCTCGATGGGTAAGAGTTACGTTGTAGGGTTACTGGTCTACACTCAACTTGCCGTTGGCGTTGGTGGGACTCCACACCCATTCGATTGTTTCACCGAGACTTATGAGGTATATATATGTTTTACGTTATTTATACATGTGATTGCACTTTGATATATACATTGATGTCTTGTGTGCCAAACATACCGATCCGAGGATGCCGCAGATACCTGAAGCTTGACCGTTTGAGGTCGGGTCGCTCTGAGATGGTATCGAGCACTACGTTAGCGTGGGGCCGACCCTAGAAAATGGAAAAGCCATAGGATAAAAATTTATTTTTCACTTTCCCTATATATCCTTTGGTCTCGTACCTTCTTTATACATACTAATTTCTTTCCCTTTCAAAATGTAGATGTCGTCCGCCGTTGTCGAGTTTGAGCAACCCGATGAGACCATGCCTTTTTGGACGGCGGTGGTGAAATCGTGAAGCACGAAGATTGGGCTTCCCACATTCACTGGAACCTTCACCGCCACCCCGAGGAGACATGTTGGAGGATCGATGCCCATATCCTGGGCGCATCCTCGGAAACCGCACAAGCCATTGATTTCCATGTGGATCTTGCAACATGGGGCTTGGGCGAAGCATCGCTACTCACATTGCTCTCGGGCGCATTCGGGAGGGTATGGCGAAGACCTCAAGAGGACCTCCTTCGTGATGTCACGGACGCGCATGACGCAAATGGAGATGTGGTGCGTACTGGAGGGCGAGACGATAGCATCCCATATCCGAGGACATGGAGGATCACATTCGTATGATGGAAGTGGAGCTGTCGACAACATGATCGTCATCAAGAACCTCATGATTCATAAAGGCTGATCTCGAGGAGGAACTCCAAGGCCTTCGCGTCGAGCATGAGGGAAAGCTGACGCCTCTGAGGAGAAGATCGACGATCGAAGCTTGGCTTGAGGAGGCCGAGGAGAAGCTGGATGAGGAGAAAACATCGGGAGGATCACTCGTATGGTGCCTATGTCGGCCGGGACAAGGACCGAGGGTGATGAGCTTAGAGATGATGACATGAACGGTGATGCAAGGACACTGATGTCAACATGGTTGGTGGTCTTCATCCGACGAGAGTTAGATTTTATACCACCATGAGAGTTAGGAATTTGATTTAGTTATCCGATTAGTTTTATTTCATTTGTGAGACCTTGTCAAATCTTGTGACATGGCTTACCTTAGGTTTGATTGTTCATGTGAACCCCTTTGAGTGAAATTGAATTGGGTGATTTGAAGTTTTATTGCTATCATGTGCATATGGGTAGTGTGATTTTACTCCCTAGGCCTTATTCTATTTCGACTTCTCATCCTCTAAACCCATGAGATGCCTCCCAGACGTGACCTCGAATTCAACTTTCCATGGAGCTCACGCAATTGATCCGGCAGAATGCTCTTATGCGAGATGGTCATTAAGAACCAAAACGAACAACAACAACCCGCCGCCACCCAGTTGGCAGTCTTACCCGTTTTAAAGGTGAAACCACCCCGGTTAACAGTCTTACCCATTTTCTATCGGCCGACCCGGGCCCCTCCCAGTCGTCCCTAACCTCCGAGACCCGCTGGATAAGCACACACGCACACACGAACCCGCGGCGAAGCTCTAGGGATAGAGCTTATCCCTCGCTCCGAGCCTCTCTCCGCGCCTATAAAAGCCCTCGACCCCTCTCTCCATTACGCCGCCGTTTCGCCTCACACCACCCGTATCCGGCGCCCTCACCTTTGGATCTCGCCCGGGCAG